>JAUYWG010000033.1:19059231-19093896 GCA_034779775.1 Enteromius afrohamiltoni
CTATATCGTTTCGCGGAAGGATGAAAATGTTCATTTAAAACAAATATGCCAATAAAATGTTTCAAATTCATATTCATCTCCAGTTTTTTTCCTTATGTGGCAAGTAGCCGTGTAATAAGCGGGATAATGCAGAGGCAGCTGGCAGTTATCGCCAAATAAGCCCCTTCAGCGTGATACAAGTCACACCTGATCACACCGTCGGGGCTTATTTCTGCGATAACAACCGGCTGCCTCAACATTATCCCTTACATAAAATACACACACATGCAAGTGTATTTTTAAGAAAACAAAATTATGTTTAACATTTAAGTTATATGAATATACATGTAAAAAAAATATGTATATGCACAAAATAAATATACACAGTACACACAGATATATTATGATAATGACAACTTGTTGTTTGGCAGCACTAAGCACAATACCATTTGTGCCAAATGTATTATTAATAACTGATCTTTGTCCACAAGAAAGCTTCAAACCTTCATACACTTTCCAACTTAGACACAATTTAACTACAAAAAAATAAAAAAGATCTGTTATTTACTCACCATCATGTACTTACAAAACCAAACGACTGACGTTCCACAGTTAAACAAAAGATATTCAGAAGAATGCTTTTATAGTAAAAGTAGTACATAAAACTTGTGAGCTACATAGTAAGTTTTCTGAAGTTATACAATAACTTTTTAGCGAGAAACAGACGGAAATTTAAGTTACTGATTGAAAATGCCCGCTTTAAATTCAGAGTCACTCAACTACTGCCATGATTCGTTTTGAGTTAACTATTAAAATGTTATAAAATACTTGCTGTAGCACAGATTTAGCCTTTTGGCTTTACATCAGTAACCATTTAATCTAAGATTCCGATCAAAGAAACTTGACCTTGTAAGAACTAAAGGTATATAAATGTGTTGTTTGAATCTGACCTATGCTGTGGACTGAGGAGCGATGGCTGGTGGGATACGTGAAGCTCCTCCTGAGGGTGTGTGGAGGTTAGAGGTAGTCATTAGCGATTAGTGTATGAAACCTAACCGTATCTTAGTGCTTGAGTTTCTTCTGGAGGCCCATGAGTTTGAACGTGGCAGCAGTGATCTTCTCATACACCACGAACATGAGGGCGGCCGTCAACACGGTCTGGAGCAGCTTCGCTTCGAGACCTTTATACAAACCCAAGAGCCCATGTCTCCTGCCACACACACGACACAAGCTATTCAGCTATGTTTGATGGACTAGAAACTAGAACAACACTTCAGACATCAGAATTAAAGGGTTACTTCACCCCAAAATGAAAACTTTATCATTAATCACTTGTCATTACAAACCCTGTGAAAGCTTTGTTCGTCTTTGGAAAACAATTTAACTGTCCCATCGACTTACCTGCTCTGTGCATCTCTCAAAAGTGTTCAGCTAATAGTTCAACTTTAAAGGAAGCGTATGTAAGAAATGTATTGTAATAATCATAAAATGTCTCAATGGGCATTAAGAAAAACATGTTAATTAAAAGTGCTCATATCGCCGACAGTAGTAGTACAGCCTGGATATTCTTGTCTAAAAAGCGCAGTTGCAGCCCTCAACATATGTTTATGTTGTTATGTTTTGTTTTGGCCTGAAGCACCACCCCTCATCTATCTCCCAATCACGAAGTCAGTAGTGTTTCGTCATCAAGGTTACCTGATCTTCATTAAAGTGATAAAGCAACTGTCTAACATTTCAGGTACATAACATAGTGCGAAATAAGACTAGGGTTTGCATTGGAGAAGCGTTTGAAGAATGGAGACGGATAAAAGCAGCTTATCTGGCCACCTCTAGTCGAGGGGGAGGGGAGACACCGCTCAACAGTATTTTGAAAGTGATTGCAGTACCAGTTTTGGCCATTTCTTACATACGGTTCCTTTAAGTTCATTTTCTTCACTAACGGCGCCGTTATTACCTCACTTGTGAGAAGTCAAGTCGTTAGAGGATTAGGGCCAAGCAATTACAAAAAAATAAAACCATTTTGAGATTGAAGTCGTTAAATAAGGTTTTTTTTCTGAAATTTTACATTTTTTGTTCTCTGAATTTACTGTGTTTTTTTGTTCGTAATTGAACGACTTTATTCTCAATATTTTATGTTGACTTTTTTCTCGTAACGTAACCTAAATCTCGTAATTAAACGAGTTTATTCTCAACATTTTATTTAGACTTTTTTTCTCAAAATGTTTTTTTCCCTCGTGATTTAACAACTTTAATCCGTAAATGGTTTTATTTTTTGCTAATGCTTGGCCCTAATCCTCTTCTGTAAGTTTTTGGTAGAGTAGCAAATATATACATCATATATATATATATATATATATAATTTTTTTAATTAATTTAGTTTCTTCTTTTCCGTTTACATTACGCTGAAATGAGAAATATTTTCTCTGGGAACTACAGTATATTTTAAGTAATAAAAGTATTTTAATTAACTTGTGTTTTAGCTATAATTGTACCCAGTATTACTGAGTTGTAAACTACAGTTACTAAGGTGGACTTACTTTATCCGGTCCATGAGCAAAGAAACCACATTCTTCAGGCTGCCCACTAGGCCCCCTTTACCATCTGATTTATACTGTCCAAACTGCAGAGGAAGCAGAGGGAAATATTCACTGTATCAGCAGCTGTCAAGCTGTCAAGCATGCGATCTTATCGATGGCATTACCCTCAGAATGGCCTGAACTGTTTGCAGAGGATATGTTGCAGATGTTGCGATAGCTTTAGCGATGGCACCGATGAAAAAGATCTCAAATGATGATATCTGCCCGTAAAGATGACACATTTCAGTTACTCCACAAATTCACAAATGAATGATGCCAGTACTATGTCCCTCACCCTCCTGCCTCCCCGTCCTGCTCTTCGCTTCATGGCCTCATAGAACATGAACTGCACAGCGGGATTGAACACCAGCACCAGAGACGGCAGCGTCCCGTTCCAAAGCGTGGCCACTCCCTCGCTGGATATTATCTGTGAGAAGGCATCTTTGAGACGAAAACAAGACGGTGTGAGTCACTCCTGACAACACAAGCCTATTATTTGAATAAAGTGCAATCTGTTTCTGAGCAAGATACTTAATCAGGGGCGTAAGAAAAAGCCCTGTAGTTCTACACAAGCAATGATAATGATGAAAAATGGGGAAATCATAGTGCAACCGACTACAGACTGCTGAATTATTGAAAAATAATCCATACCTATGGCATAATGACCACTCCACTTGCATCATGGCTGCATTAGCAACTCAGGTGAGCATTACCTTTCAAACATTCAACAGTCAAAAATCATTTACTTCTATCACAGAAGGCGCAGATCAGATCAGGCTGGATGGATGATTTTTCTGCTTTTTAAATGTGCTTTACTACTAAATGACTGACTGAACGTTGGTTTATACCTCAAGAGATAAATGAAAGTGTGTGAGCGGTTCTGACCAAATATGCCCTTATAGTGGGTCTGATGGAGCTCTTCGTTCCTGAACTTTACCCCCTGAAGCTTCAGTCGCGTGTTCACCACCCACATGGGGGTCGTCAGGAGCACATTAACAGCTCCTAAACCAAAGAAGAAAGAGTGGTCTTTATCATCTCAATGACTTGTTATGTGCTAATGCTCACAGGCGAAGGAGCATTATTCTAATTCTGAAATGAAAGTAACAATAAAGTAGGGTTATTTTCATTAGCTCAAATTATGAAAACCTATTAAAATCAAGCTGAAAAAATATACATATTAGATGAAAAACCTCGCCATGGCAACATTTCTCATTTTCATGTAGTTAAGCTGAAGCATTATTTTAATTATTATTAAGTATTATATCAATTTAAATATTGGAAATGACATAAAAAGAAAATAAATTTTGAAGTTATTAAATAAATAAATAAATAATAATAATAATAATTATTATTATTATTATTATTATTAATAATAATTCTAAATAGCAATATTAAAAAATAAATAAAAAAGACTAACTTAAAAGTGTAACTAAAGTTAAAATATGAATATGAAGTAAAAAAGCAAATATAAAATATTAATAAATCAGCATAATAGTATGCAAATAACACTAAAAACACTAAACAACAGCACAGTGAAGTAACAACCTGAAAAGAACACCCTTGTAACACCCAAAAAAAAGCATGGATGCTAGAAGAAAATTGGGAACTTCTTACAAGAAACACGTCGTGGATAAAGTTCAGATCAAATGTTCAGTACCTGATATGAAGCCCATGAGCAAATCTTTGCCAGGCTTGGACCGGTCCGAGACCATGACTCTCTTCAGTGTGTTGAACGTGTAGAAGTACACAAAGTTAGAGCAGCACAGGCTAGAAATGACAGGAAACCAGCCCCGATACAGAGACAATCTGAAACACATACAAACCAAATTATGGAGTAAGCAGTCTGGCATATCCACTTCAAATGCATTCCTGATTGTTAGCACATTTGTGGGTGGTTTAAAATGACATGTATGTAATATAAACTGTGCAGTAGTGCCTACAGATGTTCACCTACAGTGCACTATTTTAACATTATACTTGCACTATAGTAAATAAGTGGTTGACTGGTTTTGCATATACACTGATGTCTGAAATGTCCTGACATGTAGTCCACTGAGCTTAGTTACTCACATGCCCTCCTCCTTCGCTATCTCGGCCAGAATGATGGGGGTGGACTGGGACTTGCGGTTTTCATCCACTGAATCACAGGAGAAATGTGAAATTGACATGACTTGACCAAGTGTGCTTCTGCTTCATCTATAACTAGTGCTGTCAAATAATATAAACAATAACCACGATTACATAAAAGTTTTTGTTTGCATAATATATATGTGGGTTCTCTGTGTATATTTACTACATATATATAAATTCACGCACATTGTACTATTTATGTATTTGTACAATTTCTATTACAAATAAATATATTTAATACATAAACATAATTTTTTTATTAAAATATATGCATGTATGTATTTATATATACGTCATTAATATACACTCTGTACACACATACATTACGTAAATAAAAACTTTTATTTTGGATGCGATTAATCAGTTGACAGCACTAATTAAAAAACATGACCTATGACCTCACAGACTACGTGCAACACTTATACTTATCCCTGTAAAGCCTGACATAAGAGATAATATCAGATAATCAGATAAAATAATTTTATTTATATATATATATATATATATATATATATATATATATGGAATTACATTGTAATTACATTACATTTACTTTAGAAAAAACATAAAAAATATATTATTAGATTAGATTTTACAGGAAATGATGAACCACAACATGAAGATTGTTTTGCAAAGTTTTGATCATGTCAGTAATTTAAAGGACTTAGTTTACGCACAACGGCATCACACAAATTAAACATCTTCATTCACCAATGGATCTTTATAAGCATTTGTCCAGGTTTTATTATACTGGACAAAACGTTTGAAGACAAATTAATAGAAATCGCATGCACAATGACTTTACGATATTTAAAACTGAAACCATGATTACTTCACAACATAGCAGAAAAAATAAAATCACATAGAAACTGTTCAGTACAAAATAAAATACAACTATAATCACTTTATTATAACGTAACTGACCCTGCAGTCTGATCCTGGCTGTGTCCAGAGGGAAAAACACTGTCATTGCTGTAACACTGCCCTACAAGGCAATAAAACACAGCTTAACAAACATCCCTGATTCAGAATATCATGACATTAACGGGAAACAGACTAAAGCAAAGTCATAACTTCTCCCACCATTGCACCTGCCACTGCGTGCACCAGTGTTTCATATGACAGCAGGCCGACTGAGCTGCTGCTCCCGGACATCTCTCGTGCTCGCTCTCTCTTTAGTTTAGACTTTACAGACCGGACTGCTGCGTCTTTACTTTACACAGATCAGCTGACAGTCACAAAGAACAATTCCCGGTCTAATTCACACTCATGACGCGCGACAACAGAATCATAACTTCCGCATTCAGGACAGTCACTTCGTTGGACGTTTTTGTGCCGATGTTGTCGAAGCCGCTGCTCTTTACCGCCTCTAGCGGCCGGATGATACGCCACCACTCGGTTTAGACGTTCATTTATTTATTTCTTCTCTTCCGGTAACGTTAAATGTATTGAATGTATAGTTCACGTGCTGTCCGGGGAGCGAGCCGGGAGAACGGCGAACTCCGAACCCTAATGGACAGAACCCTAGCGTGTTCACCGTCTGTCCCCTGGAAAGGCGTGAATTTAAATGGAAACGGTGGAGAAGGTGGAGGAGGAGGGATGCGCGAAAAGCGAGATGCAAGGAAATAAAAGCTGGGAGAATTTATAGTGATGGGAGAAGATTTGATTGGGTGCGAATAAACAAGGGATGATTAGCCATGTGTGGTTACTCGTTCAGCGATCATCTCAAAACAAAGTTATTTGCAAAACTTTTACTTCATTTTTTTATCGCTAAACTCAAAACATACTGCTAGTACATAAAAAAAATACATTTATGCACAAAAACTGACATTTGAACAAACAATAACAAGAAAACAATACTCTACATAAAAAGTTTAAGTGCGGAGCAAATACCCACAGTCTTCAAACTTTCTTATTAGCAAATTCAAAAATCAGATTGAAGTAATTCATCATTGTATCACATCCATCGTAAATCATTTAAATATGCTGATTTGCTGCTCAAGGAATATTTCAAATCTAAAAAAAGATTAAATAATGCATTTCTGTATCGTAGTGTGGAGCCTAGTGTTCATACTGGAATTTTGGATGATTGCTTGTCTTGTAAAAATCAGGAGAAGGTGGCTGAAAAATGGGAACTGACTTTTATAACTAAAATACAAATATATAAATCTGACTGCACACACATACACATTTAAAGTACTGAATAGGATTATAAGCAAATAAATGATGTGATAAAAAGTGGCTATTCTTTATGTATTATTCAATATATTGTAATACACGTGACCCTGGACCACAAAACCAGTCATAAGGGTCTTTTTTTTTAATTGCGATAGCATCTGAAAGCTGGACAATCTGTTTTTACAAGAAATATAAATCTAAAATGATTAAATAAGAACTATAAAAAAATGAAAATAAAAAAGAGCAAACATCCCTGTTTATATCTCTGATGTTCAGCACTCTGGACTTTAGTTTATGACAGTGATATCGGTGCCGTGTCCAGGCAGTGAGATCAGAGTTTCTCCTCCCTCAGACGCAGATACAGAGCACACCAGATGCCTGCAAAGATGGTCCTGTAACACTTCCCAAAATACATTTTCCTGCTTAACAAGGGAGATCGTTATTATAATCATGTCACGGTATCACAAAGCAGCCATCGATGGGTATTTGGATCTTTTGAAAGAAGCCACAAGGAAAGATCTGAACACGCCGGATGAGGATGGCATGACACCTACTCTCTGGGCAGCTTACCACGGACACATCGAAGCTCTGCAGCTCATATGCAGTAGAGGGTGAGTTGGCAAAACCTGTTTTATATGCACAAAACTTTCTGTACTCATCCTGTTCAGTGGCTATTGGTTTAATTACTGATTTCTATACATTACGTTTCCAGAATAATATAATTTTTTTTTAAGAATTGATGACTATATGATGACTAAATTGCACATTAGTCTGTAAAACCTCAAATCCTTAGTATAGCTTTAAAAAAATGTACTTCTATATTTTTAATGAAATAAAATGGCACTTATGATAGACACTTTCATGACTAATACAACACTTAAGTACACTTTTAAAGTCAAATGATAATGATAATATGTTTAAAAATTGTTTTATGTTTTAAAAACGTATTTGATTTGTTGACTACTGTAACATACTGAAGTACATGAACTTGGTAATTTAACTTTGGTGTGTTATTTAATATTTAAACTTTATATAATCTAAATGTACTAAACTTCATCAGTACAAAATTACTAATATATAATGCCACAGATTTCACTGCACATTACATTTTATTATTATTACACACTCAGCAGTACAATGTAAGCAGTTTTCGAAGACAATAGAATTATAAAGTTATTAAATTTCATGTAAAGATGCACTTAAATCATATTTAAAAGCACTTTAAATTCCAACTAACTACATTTATTTGTAACTTTTTTTATATATTATTTTGAATTTATACTATATATAAAAACATAATAATTCAGTTCACAAAGTAAATTATTTCCGTAATAAGTACTTATTTCAAAACATATGCTGATATGTGCTTCTTTTTCACCTAAGGGTTGTAATACATTACCACAGATTATCTGGATTTAGCCAGTTTTATGACCTTTGGGGCGAGTCTTTTTACTTGTGTACTTTATGAGTCAGTAATCACTCCTGTCTACAGCAAAGGTCTTAAATGTTTGTTACAATATAAAACGGGTGTCATCACTAAAATACCAGTGAGATATTCAGCAGCATATTAGAAAGACACTATTGGTTGAGTCCACAGTCAGAGAGTTTCTCTCTGGGTAGCTCTGTGTCCTCCTCTGACTTCCGTTCTCGCATGATTTGCTGTGTACATCATTTGAAAAACTCCCAGAGCCGATGCCAAGAGTTCAATCAGCTAAATTAGTTATGCAAATCTGGAACAACAGGCCTCTTTATTTTTCCACAGTTCGTCCAGCGTAGAGTTTGTTTATTCTGTGCAGCTTTGGGGACGATCTCTGTCAGGATATAGAGCATGATTGCCATGGTTGGCTCTTAAACAGCACAAAGCACTGTGTTGAAGCTAACCCAGACAGGGGTGTTTCTTGTCATGGATACTTAAAAAAAAGTTCAGTTTCTCAAAAACTCAAAAACATGTGCCTCATCCACCTATGAACAGATGGTGTTTAGAGAGATAAGCTCTTGTAGATATTGTAATCAGTGGTTTTATGGGTGTACCTGTGGACTTTTATTTTACAGCAGGTTACATATTAACTGTTTGAGTGGTTATAGCATCATATTCATCACAGGGAAATATGCGAGGGTGGAATTTTAATTGCCGCTGAGGACAAATGAGACAAATGAGAAGTATCAAAGATTGTGACTGTTTTAAAATAGTAGTTCTTAAAGCGACCATATTATGTTTATTTACACATCATAATTTTACTTTTGGGCTCTGCTAGATACAAAAAAAATCATATTTTCTCTCTAACTGAAATGGTCTGTTTTATTTCTGTCTCTTGACAGCCAGCCTTGAAAGCATAATTTGCAGTGATTGGTCCGCTGGCTCAGATTGTTTTGATTGGACAACCACTTCCCTTTTCAGCTTATATTATTATTATATTATTATATCCAGAGTATGCCATCAGTATTGCTGTATCAGTTTGAGCCAGAGTCCGATAATCACTTCAGAGTCCGATAATTACTTCAAAGTCACAAAAATAATGGCATTTTCGGGTCGAGTCAAAGAAATCATCCTGAAAGTGATTCTAACAATATCAGTCCTGTATGTTGTAGTAGCTGTGGTATGGACTCTATTATTCTCTTAGAGTTAGAACCATTTTAAAACGTTATAGTTGCCATTAAATTTTTTGTCATTGGTGTGACTAAATGTAATTTTTGTGACATTTTCGAACACTACGTTTTTATAGTACATCAGGATCCAGAGCATTGCTGAGCATTTTGTCATTTTTAGGTTGCCTAGCGTGGCAGTGTCGAAACCAGCTTATTCCGAGTCTGTGTCCAGACCAAAACTTGAGTAGGCTGAGTCAGAATCAAGACAGAGACCAGAAGGTGACTGAGTTAAATTTAAGACTTTGGGGTGAACTAAGACTGATTTTGGGTGGACTGTATGCATGAATTAGAACAGACCACAAAATGTATCCTCAGTGTTCAAGTACTCAATACCAGACTTAAGGCATAGTCCAGATGCTCCAGAGTACAAGAGATGTTATACAGAGACCAAGAGCATGAGAATGTGGTCTTGGCGTCGAACTGAGATGACAGAGTCTGCGTGGTCTCAAGTGGTTGATAAGGCATTGTTAGTTGTGTTTTTTAGGGTGTTCTCTGTGGTTGCTTTCTAGTCTAAAGTCAAACGTGCCTGTACCAAAGTGTCTGTGATATTCAATATATGTGACCCTGGACCACAAAACCAGTCATTATCAGCTTAATACTGAAGGCTGAAAAAATAAGCTTTCCACTGATGCATGGTTTGTTATGGAGATACAATATTTGGCTGAGATATAAATATTTGAAAATCTAAAATCTGAGGGTACGAAAAAATTAAAAAGAGAAAATCGTCTTTAAAGTTGTCCAAATGAAGTTCTTAGTAATGCATAAGTTTTGATATATTAGCAAACTTACAAAATATCTTCATGGAACATGATCCTTTAATCTCTTAATATCCTGTGGCATAAAAGAAAAAACAATCATTTTGACCCATATGTAATGGGAAGTTTCTGCCTGGTTTGTCGCCTTCACACCAATCACTTACGAAAGTAACAGCATCTCTATTCAAAACAGAAAACCAAACTATTGACAAACCCTTTACCCTACGAATTGTTAATAGTAACAGTGATGTAAGCAGACTATCAATAATCGACTGATTGACACATTAATTAAAATGCTTGTCCATTATTATTTCTGTCTTGCAGGGGGGATCCAAACAAAAGTGACATCTGGGGGAACACGCCGTTGCACCACGCCTCTTCAAATGGTCACATGCAGATTGTCAGCTTCTTGGTTAACTTTGGAGCCAACCTCTTTGCTCTGGACAATGACTTCCACACTCCCATGGACGTGGCTGCCTCTCGAGACCACATGGACTGTGTTCGCTTCCTAGACACCGCTGCCGCCCAACAGACAGGCCAGAACGCCAAAAGAGTGGCGCGGCTGAAAGAGCAGGCCACCAAAGATGCCGAGCGCAGAGTGAAGCTATGCGAGCGCGTCAAGAAGAAACATCAGAGCAAGATGGACAAGATGTACCGTGGTGGATCTGTCTCGGAAGGAAGTTCCCTTTCCAGCTCGGGTACCTTGAGCAGCATGAACGGAGAACAGTTCTCCAAACTCATCGCTGCAGACTCCAACGGATCCATTTCGTCGACGATCAAAGGAACCCTCCAGCGTAAATTTGGGAAGAAAGACAAAGAGACAGTGAGTAGACAAGGGGACGCCAATGTCATTTTTGTCAAACAAGACAGCGGCTCGCAAGAGAAACCTGGGTTTGTTGACGTCTTCAATGAGCAGGATGAAATTCAGGAGGAGGATGATGATGCCAACAGAGATTCGGACGAGGAGGGAGCCAGTCAGGGCAAGTCTATTTTCGAAAGACCTGGTCTTGGGAAAATGGTTTTCCGCAGGAACTTCTCCATGGAAATGTCCATGGACCCTGAAGACCTCCCCAGCGGCAATACAGAAGACCTAGGGTACCTCATCCGCCAAGAGTTGTTTGAGACAGTGGAGGAAGGTCTGGAAGGTTTGGATGAGGACTCGGAGCTTCCATGGAAGGAAGAGGAGATCGGTCTGGATGAGGAAGAGGAGACCTCACACTTGGATTCCTTCTTGGCATCGATCGGCCTGTTGGACTATGGTCCTGTGTTCACCCGCGAACACCTGGATCTTGATGCCCTCATGCTCTGCTCAGATGAGGATCTTAAGGGCATCCGCATCCAGCTGGGGCCGCGCAAGAAGATCCTAGAAGCTTCGACTCGCAGAAAAGTTGTGCTGAAGCAGCCTGGCGTTATGAAGGACACCTTCCTTTAATAACGTGCGCCACTCAATCCCACAATACACAAACATTCACAGTTTCTCTTCGCATACACTCATCATGTAGTTGTTTCATAGCTCACATTCTGTGATTTTGATGATTGTAGAAAGTAGCACAGCCATTACAAATGTGCTTATTGTAGTAAAATAATCTCCAATACAAATATGTGACTTAAGCTGTTGTATAAGAATCAACCATTTTTTTCCCCCAAGAACATGTTGATTGTTTTCATCTTTAAAAAATAAAAGTAACTTGCATATCTCTAAATACTAAATCATGCCTATCTGTCTATATATCTATCCCTGGACACATTCTAAAACACATAATATATGTGGTATGCTATTATAACCTTTTAATGTCTAATAACAGAATGAAAAATACAAAAGAGAGGCATTTGGTAGTAACTTCATCTCAGATAATGCATTTGAGACATAGTCAACGTCTGCAACTCCATAACCAAGAGAAGCAACCGCAGGTCCTTCAAGGAGACAATAAGTAAGCAATTAGTAGAAAATACGCTATATTGACAAAAGTATTGGCACCCACTTCTACTGAACAACTCTGACTACTATAGTGATTTCCATGACTACAAATCTTATTGTTTAAGCAAATAATGATATTCTAGGGAATTGTGTGCCTCTGATTTTATAGCAAGAGTTCGGACAGGACCCTTTTTTTATTCTAAAATGACAGTGCTTCTTTGTAGGTTCATAAAGAAATAATTGATTCAGTCAGTTTGGAAGAACTTGAATGGTCTGGTGTGACTTTAAATGCAAACCTTGAGCCAAAAACTAATGGCAATAGTCATTTTAAACACCTCCAAAACTGTTGGAACAGAGAGGGAAATACAATTTTTAAATACATGAATTATATTTCCATCTTTGTTTTGGAAGAGCCTCCTAGGGGGTGTGCCAATACTTTTGTCCATATATGGTTTACAGTAATACACAGTATCGAATACACCCACAATAGTGCATACCTTCTTTTTCTTCTAGACTTTTTTTCCATCGCACTGGTGTTGAAGGCTCCAACAGAGGTCTGCTCTGGATGTGAGACTAATGGGGTGTTAGAAACAACAGGCATATTCATTTCTGCAGGTTCTGTTGATTTGTGCACTTGGTATTTTTCTATGACTGTCAGAGAAATGTAACAAGAAACCTTGCACTGGCTCCTGCACTGATGCTGCTGCTGCTTCTTCCACTGAGATCTTCAGCATTTCCTCTTCAGCAGGCTCTTTCTGGAGGGCCTCCTCTGGGTTTAAGCTTAAGTTCTCCTTTTGCAGAGCTGGAACAGTCATTTCATTTTTCACATCATCTGCTTTTATCTCCTGAGGTGAAAACTTCCATTGAAGCACTTCCTGAGCAGCCTGCAAATGCTACCGAAAGCAAAGAACTTCATTCAAAGTTTACCCAACAGCTAGCTTAGTAGCAGCCGTTTCAAACCTGCAGAACATTCATCTTCTGTTAAACACAAAATAAAAATGTTGTTCTTGTCTGTACAAAAAAAGCCATTGGAACTCATTGACTTTAATTACATTACATCTTCATTTATGTTCAACAGAAAAGAGAAAGATTTGTAAAAACTTAAAGGTGATTGAATGATGACAGAATTGTTACTATAAAATATGACTGTAAAGTAGCATAAAGGAAGTATATTCCTGATAGAAAGTCTGGGTTAAAAGTTTTCAGCCAAATAAAATGTGGTCATCAATCTACATTTAAATTTAGCACTAGCAGTTATGTTATGGAAAACACAGGGCCTAGTAAGTGTTTGTTTTGACTGATATGATGTGAATGTTGAACCTGTTCAATAATTTTCAGTTGTAGGTCATTAACATAGAGAAGGAGGAGCTGATCTGTGATGGAAGAATGATCAGTCATTGTGAATAGTTCAGCCGACATCTGCAAGAGCCCAACAGTTGCTTCCATTACGTCAACACTTCGATCTAACATAGAGAAACTACATTTACTGTAAGTATAGGTTGTCTTAAAGATTAACTCCAAAAGTACAGATATTATTTTGATAACAGCAACAAATCGTGTCGAAAGTGAATAACGTTACTCACCAACAGTGTCCTCTTGAGTCAAACTATTTAAAATAATCAAAGCACAGCTTATGGTTGGTTGATTCTTAAAACAATTGCTAAATGAAAAGCTAACGTTGGCTAAAAGATGCTTCAGAAAGTAGGGAAGCTATTTGATAGGTAATTTAAAAGCAATAGACTAACAAAAGCTTGTGCTTTGAGCTGTGACCATCTATGGTAGACTATTATTTTTGAATCAAAACATTCTATTGCTGCTGTATCTGCAAAACATTTACCAACTGAAGGGCTCATTTAACTAGTGAAGTAAAAATATACAGTAAAATTAAAACCTGTTATGAAGATCTTTTTATTATAATGTCATTTTTTGCATTGTTATTATTATGTAGAATCCGCTAATGTAAGGGTAAAATTAATTGGATTAAAAATATCAGTTTTAGTGTTTTCATTTGAAATACCTGTGCCTTTACAAAGTCTGACAATTCAGCTTTACCATCACCAGTTTTCCAGGTTATAAAACCTTCACAATATTACTGTTTTGTCCTGTGTTTTTGATCAAATAAATACAGGGTAAAATAACATTTTGTGCACTCTAACAAAATAATAGTGGCAGTTTATTCACAAAAATCTTACCATATCCAAAAACGGGCTATCTCTGCTTTTATTAAATAGATAAAATGCACTAGAATATTATTGAACACAACGCAGAGAGAAGTTATTAATTAATACATTCATATTAATCAAGGATTTATTGATTTAATGCACCTTATATCAAAATGTACAGAAATATATGTTTTTATATGTCCTTATATGTCGTTTAGTATTTATTCCAGTTTATGTGAAAACATTCATCTATAGATTGTATTTAAATTCCAGAGTAAATCCTTGTCAATGGACAGAACGTGAAAGTTTCATATGGTTGAACACAGCCATAATCCAAAATCCTGTCGAAAAATCATACTGGCATTTTGTTAAGGGGGGAAACCATTGTTGGTGCTAGCAGCAAAGACACAGCCAGTCAGACTCATCATATATATAAGTTTATTTGACTTCCAGTACAGTAGGTGGTGATAATGAGATAAAATAATGTCAGTGCCATTCTTGTGTTTTTGGATGCCCCATTGAGCAAAGGAGTCACAGAGGAGATGAATTGTTGAATTCATAATGATTTATAATTTTCTTTGAGTGGTATTCTAGCCACTTCATAAAATACAAATTCAACCACTGATGGCAGAGGATTACGATTTATAATATTATGCCTTATGTGGTTCAGTATGCATAAACTAAAAAGGAGTCAAGCAAAAGTATCCATCCTGTTACAGGCCTGTCATGGGAACCAAGACTTAAACAGCATTATCAGAAACACAATAACTGTGATTAAGTACAGAAAGAAAAAGATCACATCTATTATTATTGCCAATCTGGTCCAGCACAGGCCTTTCCTCTCCCGTTTGTTTTGATGCGCAGCAGCAGCCTGAAACTCCACGAGGATCTGCTTTAGGACGTCCAAAGTATACAGTGGATCCTCAGTCCTGTCTGTTTCTGATTCTGGAGAGCCCTTAGTGTCCTTCGTTGCATCTGTGAGAAGATTTATAAACATATACAATATCACAGATGTTTAATAAAGGACCAATTTCCTTTAAAGGGTTCATGAGTGAAATGGATTTACATTTTTCCTTTATACTGCAGTTTTAAATTTACCATGGTATACCTGCCATCTTTTTTGCAACTTTGCAAATTGAAGGCGCTCTATGTGATGTTGCAGGATTTTAGCTCGATTTAATTTTATCTCAAACCGAATGCATCACCCCTCGATCGTCTTGCTGTCTGCCCTCTGAATACATTGGGAAAAAACCCGTTCTCGAAAGACAACAGAGGCTGCAATATCGAAAGAAACATTTTGGGCACCACAACAGTAACAAACTTCGGCCAAACAACTGGCAAGGGTTTAACCCCACCTCTTCTTGCCGATTGGTTGGCCGAAGTTTGTTTTTGTTTGGTGTGCATCCTGCACCCATAGTGTTTTGCAAGATCACATAGAGCACCTTTAACTTAAAGCCTGTAGATGCTGGTCAAACATTCACCAGAAACAGCAGATGAGCTTTCCCTTGGCTTTACTGAAACTGTCTGACGTCCTTTAGCAATCAGAAAATTCACAAGAATGGTCTCCAGAACGCTGATGCCAATGAGAGTGAAGATAACAACACAATAAATCCCTAGAAAAACCACCAAATAGAAATAATATTAATGATAATAAAATACATGTATAAAATCAAACGATTAATCACATCCAAAAATAAATGTTTTTATTTATATATCTGCGTGTGTACTATGTATATTTATTGTGTATTTATTAATACACACATTATTTATATATGTGTGTTTATACACATATATGACATATTTTTACATGTCTACATTTATATGCATATAATTAAAATTGCATAAATTACATTTACATAAAGCATAAATTATTTTGGATATTTACATGTAATATAGTTATTCATTTATTTGTTGTCTATTTAGCTGAATAATTGAATAACCAACAGCAGAAAACTTGTAAGGGATTCATATGAACGGTCATATTATTCTATGACTTAAATACAGGCATATGAACACATGTCCATATTTAACTGGATCTTATCATTTTACTCAGGTCTTAGCCTTTGTATTATGAACTGTTCAAGATGATCAGATAAAGTCTTACCAATCAGGGGAACATCACTGGCAGTAGAGGGCAGCATGTCCTGGAGAAGCAGCAGTAACACAGAAATAGACAGAAGCAGAGTTACTTTGAAACCCAGCTTCTCTCCTCCTGTTGAATCGATGAAGAAGGAGGCCAAGTCCAGAATAAGGAAGTAAAGTACTGGCATCAGAAAGTTAATGACATACAGCAGAGGTCTCCTCTTCATGGTCATCTGCAAGAACAGAATGATTAAATATTACTATTTAATAACAACTACTGGATGAACACCAACTTAGCCTGAGATACAGTGCATCAGCAAGGAAAGTTTTAAACTGGAAGGTGCCCTTGTGAAAAAAGAAGTGCAATGTACGGTACTTTTACTTATTACTGAAATATACTTCATAAAAGAATATAGTTAAGTGTGAACCTTATCCAATGCCTTCTGTCACAACTGCATGTTATTAAATGTGATTAAATGAACAGTTATTATGGTTTAAATTTAGATTAAATGCTGAACTTCTGTTTTTGAACCACTTAAGGAGGATGTAATTTTTCAGTTTTCATGTATTTGTAATTACACATTGCTAATAAGGAATTTACAGTTTACCACATAAAAATATAGATTAAAATATATAAATACATTAAAATATATTTACTTTTAAATTAGTGCTGTCATGTGATTAATCGCATCCAAAATAAAATAAATTTTTTGGTCACAAAATATATAAAAACACACACAAATATAGTATATATCTTCACAATATTTACACGTAAATATTTATGTTCATATAATTTGTTATATATAAATATATATTTAATATATAAACATATTTTCTTAAATATGTACATGCATGTGTCTATATATACATAATAAATATACATACCACACACACACACACACACACACACACACATATTATGCAAACAAAAACCTTTTTGATGCAATTAATCAGCACTACTTTAAATGTAATAATGAAAAACAATACAGCTGAAATCATAATTAAGTACTTTACATGTGCTTTGTTGTGTTAGTCAACACAGAATATTAAAACATGATGATTTAAAATATATTCATATTATTCATTTCACATTATTTTTATTTATTGACGACTGATGTATATGTATTTAAGTGTTAAACAGTCTTGAATACTCACACTTAAGTGACCTTTTGGTTAATAAATATTATTTTATTTTCTTTTATAATAATGTTTAAATTATGTATCTTATTGTGCCAACTTGCTCCACATACAGTACTGTGACACCATGCCTCACTATTAGAGAACCAGTTCAATGAACTGATTTTTTTTTTGTGATTGTCCAAATTTACAAACTTACATTCATGTGTAAGTATTGCTTTAATCTTGCTGAAGCGATTGTTTTGTACCGTATATATCAGCTGATCCTGTGGTCCTCCTATAATACTGATATTGGCTTTAGTCACATTTATACTGAGGAGTTCCCACTCTCCCTGAGTTTGAAAGGCCTTCTTGGAGCTGAGGGTCAGGAACGAAGCATCAGAGAAGGGGCTGATTATGAGCTCCTCATCTGAGAAAAACACAACAACAACAAAAGACCAACAGACATTACAATGACTGAATGTCAAACCTCCAGCAGATGAAGTCATGTTTGCCAACATCAGGGTTGTGCACCGATGGTTTTGAAACATTTGATTTAAATCCAAATACATATATAGCATCTTGTAGGTGTAAAAAAATCATTTTCACTTTAATGTGAATGTATTCTTTAGCTTTAAATTCTGCCCAACCCTGATCCGCATTGTTTAAAACGTACTGAAGTGGATTGGAGACTGAAGGGTGAAAGTGCAGCTTTGGACGTCAAAGGGAAACTGGTGCAGGTTCATCCTGCAGGCCGTGGTCACAGCTAAAGTGTTAGTCGTCACAACACCGCCTGCACTGTTTAACTGGACATACTGATTCTCCGTTGACGCAAACTCTGTCTTGATGCTAAATGGACAAAAACAAAGTAATAAAGGACAACTTTGAAGGGATAGTTTACCCCACAAATGAAAACCTATGTCATTCGAAACTCATCCCTGCTGAAAAAAACAGCATATGCTGGTTAGGTAAGTTTTGACGCTGGGATGCTGGTTTAAGCTGGTCCTTTGCTGGTTTATGCTGGTCACGTGCTGTCAAAGGACCAGCATAAACCAGCATCAAAACCTACCAAACCAGCATATGCTAACCAGCAAATATCTTTTAGCAGGCATAAGACTTATTCATATTCATATCCATTTTCATTTTCATTTTCATTTTCATTTTCATTTTCATTAAATAAAATAAACTAAACTAAAATAAAATAAAACACCACAACTATAACTGTTACAAGCGCCGGCTGTAGTCAATCACACTCGCGCTTTCCCGCGAGCAGGGAGAACTCAGAGGCAGGTCGAGGTAAACTTAACATTTATTAAACAAACGAAACCAGAACATATAGAAAACCGCAACGAGCAAAGCAAAGGACTCCAACACGACATGTAACGTTAACAATCGACAAAAGGGCTTTGAACAAGACAGTTTAAATACTAGACACAATCAAAGGATAATGGAACACCTGGACACACACGGCTGGTAAAGAGTGAACACTGATTACGAGGGCGGGGTTACAGATGATGAGGACAGCTCAAGGGAGACAGAAGGTAAACAGAAACACAGAGCACATGGCACAACATCACAGAACAAAGATCCCAGGGATAAGACAGGGCGAAATACACATAAAGTTCATGACTTTATAACGATAAAGGAACAGAGTAACAATAACGCTTGAATCAGTTTCGGAACGATTTGTTTTTCCAAGCTGATGAACGAAAGAAAAATTTACAGCCAATCAGAATCAATCCTGCTGTGGACCCAAATATAGTTATGTTATCGTTATCTTTATAGTTATCATTGGTTGCATCCAAAAGAAAAGTTTTGTTTACATAATATATGTGTGTGTAATGTACTAATATAACCTCTCATGAATTCCCCCTTCAAAATGTGATATGTTTTCTACAAGTAGCAAACCATGCAGATTCCAACAAAATTAAAAACCTTTCAATGATGCCGATGTCTGGATTCCAAACCATGTCCTTTTTAACAGTAAATAAACTGATTCCACAGAAGTCTTCTGGGTTCCATACTATGAACTCATTCAGCCAACCCTGCAAAGTTATGAGGATTATGTTAATAACGGTCAACCAATTTGGTTTGTCCTCCTTTTTTTGCATGTAATACTTGTGTGTGAAAAGGTTTTGAAATCCCTTACATGCACAATTGTGATTTGTGTTGAGAGGCTCTGCGCTTTCTCATTCTGTGGAAAGAAACATGAAATAAGCGTGAAGTGATGATGCTACAGTAAACTCCTCGGTGTTCAGTTAAATCAAGCCGGATTTACCACTTCTGTGATGGAGGTCACATACAGGTCCATATAAACGAGGGTAGGGGTTTTCCACATAGTAACGGGCCGCAGGGACGTCAACTGAATGTCATTATTGCCCAAGCCCAGATATTCACAAATGGCCTTGTAACTGCAGTTTCCAACAGCAGAGGCCGAGCCTGCACAGATCACACTCAAGTCACAGTTATACAATCACGTTTCCACCTTCATCCTTGTAAATATACTTATTTATTAGTAAGTCCATTCTGATAAGCAAAAGTAAACAGCAGATGCATGTTAATTGAAGTTAAATAAAATGAATATTAAATGCAGTTGTCTTTATTGTATTAAAAGACTAATTACTTCTATTGTCAGTAACACTTTTTTTAAGGTGTCCTTGTTACATATACTTACTATTAGAATAACAATAACTCATGCATGATTACATGCAGCTAACCCTAAGTCAAACTCTAATCCTAACACTAACCACATTTAATATTACTCAGTACCTTCATATATATTTACACTTTAAATAGGACTCCTTTAAAATAAAGTGTGACCTCTGTTGTCTTCAAAATATGTAAAAGTAAACTGCTGAATGTACTGACAAACATTAATCGTAAACTAAAATATACTTACTTTTTTTATTAATTAATTTAATTAATCTTTACATTTCTATTGCAGGTCATTTATTTAAACATTACATATTTATAATAACTAATTTCCAATATAGCACATTTAAAATATATTCATTTTAAATATATCATTGAATAACATGGTACGACAAAATTTAATTCATGACATATTAAAACATATATATATATTACTGATTAGTTGTAATTTTACATTTAAACATTTTGCCACAATCCTAGGTCTTGCCTATTTGTCTGTAAGATTGTTTTTATTCATTTTAAACACTAAAATTGTCAGAATAAGAATGTTGTTTGAATTTTTACATAAATATTGTTACACTAAATTATATACCATTATTTCAAATAACATTTCAAAAACGTATCTAAAAAGTTAAAAGTAGACACTGCTTACATTGCTGTATAAAATTGTATATATATATATATATATATATTTGTCACTGCAATATCTAAAATCCAATTTATTTGTCACTAAATAGTTTTGACTCAATGACTTTTTAATGATTTTGTCATTGAGGAAAGCTGACATGCATTCATCTCTAAAGCTGTAGGAGACGAGCTACAGAAGGTAAGGTAAATTTGACACAGAAAACGACAGCACACATCAACATACATTCCAGCTGGACATTTAAAACAGACTTACCGACTAAGGCCAGATAAAATATTAGCCACCCTAGATACATGGCAAACAGTCAGGAGATTGGATGCTGATTGGGTGACTGCCAACTGGTCTCATATTTATATGCGAATGAGAACCATGTCCAGCCTCCTCTTTTCTTCTCAGTTTAAAAAAACTAAACAAAAAAAAAAAAACAATAGAAACAGCTGATGTCATTTCTATATGTCCTTAACATACACACTTTTGTTTGATGTGCAGTTTGCCATTTTGTTTATGTCCTTCCCATGCTTGTAAGTCAAGCTTGCATCAGCTGACTCTCAGCTGTTCCCCATCTATAGGACAGTGTAAAGGCAACTCATAATGTCTGATTTGTGATTTCTATTGTTACGCACAGCTTGGCAATTAATAACGTTATGATGTGACTAACAAAATCATCGAGAGCTCGTTTCTCATTGGTTCCCACTTTTTTGGGAACTGAAATGCTCTAAAACGGCAGCTTTGCCAGACTAACTTTGCTAAATTGTATGTAGCGTCACAGGAAGTATGGGCGGGCCCAGGCTAAGATAACGTTATAGCTAAAGCTTTACTGACTCAGTATAGCTTTACAAAAACATATATCTTAGAGAACTGTTCCAGATGATTGCACTGGGGCTTCAAGGCTAATCCAATTAACTGTTCACCACTGTTTCATGAAGAGGTAGTAGCGGAGGCTTGAGCCAATGACGATGCAGATACTATATGAAAGCGCTATCAAAAATAATTAATAAAAATAAAAAATGTGTAATAGTTTATCGTTATCCTGTTATTTCTTATATTTATTGTCTTTGTCAGTGTCATTGTAGGTTTTTGTTCTTTTGCTGATTTGGGCTGTAAGGACCATTAAAAAACCGCAATCATTTAGCGAAGTAATTTGGACATGTAATGCGACTTCTCAAGAAAAATTATACCTGACGGGGAAACGAACGCAGAAATGTAGCTAGATGTGTAGACTCACAAACATGAAGGCACCAAGATACACCTTTGCTGATAAACATCTCACACCAGATGAAAAGGATTATTTTATTGAGTTACTACTTTCATTCAACAACAACCCTTGACCATTTGATATGTTCGTGTAAACTCTAGTCTTCCCATTCTCACAAGAATATTACCATCGTCAATCTCTGTAAACCCTGGATGACATATAGTACTACCAATATGGAGTACAGAAATAGAGCCGGAAAGATACCCTGAAAGCTTGTTAACTCGCTCAACAAATCATTAACTTAACCAGTAGAGATGATTTTGAAGATAATAAAAAAATTAGCTGATCAAAGCAACCTTTTAAGTTCCCAAACAAATAGACAGTTCATGGCGTTTTGACATAACTTACACATTACACATTTTTGCATTAAAACAACTTAAAGGAATAGTTCACCTAAAATTGAACATCCAGTCATCATTTTCTCACCCTTATGTTGTTCCAAAACTCTGTGACTTTAATATTTTAGTGAAACAAAACAAAATCTAGTAGTGTTGGTCATACTTGAATTTTGGTAACCAAATTGTTTTCCATTTCCAGAATAAAACCCATGTCAACGGGAACGAAACCGATTCGGTTACAAACATTCTTGAAACAATGCGATGAAGAGTAGATGATGTCAGAACTTTCATTGTTGGTTGAA
The DNA here is from genome assembly GCA_034779775.1 of Enteromius afrohamiltoni. Classification (NCBI taxonomy): domain Eukaryota; kingdom Metazoa; phylum Chordata; class Actinopteri; order Cypriniformes; family Cyprinidae; genus Enteromius; species Enteromius afrohamiltoni. The sequence goes on from JAUYWG010000033.1 coordinate 19,081,967, forward strand.
CTATCCCAATAATACCCTGAGATCCACGCATGTTTCCTCCTTTAATACACATCAGTCGGCAGTTTGAAATCCTTGAAGCAATAAAAAGAGATGTCGCCATGATCCACCACTGCGAACGTGACTGGGACGTCTCCACTTTGGAAGGACAGCTGCTTCATGGCATTCAGATCAGGCACTGGACCGTCAAAACTGTCAATGTACAAAGACGGGAATGAGATCAAGACTTTTACAGGCATTACAGATTTCTTGTCACTTGAAGCCCGATGTATGCATTAACATTAACATTAACAAGCCATGGAAAATGAACCAAAATGCATCACCTATCAGACAGCTAATTATGAAGTATGATTGCTATTCAGTTCTGAACAAACATATTTTCCAGTAGGATCCAGTCACTGTATAACTAAGGCAAAATGACAAAACCAACACAGCAGATGAAAGACAATCGATCATTGTGAGCAATCATAATGCAGGTAATAAATCAGCCGACTCATTTCAGTGTGCTTACCTGCAGACACACATGCGGGTGTAAGGCTTTCCAGGGAGGCTCTTTTTATACTCTGCCACCGTGTCTGGTTGGTAAACATCAAAACTAATCTTCCACTGGTCTGACGGGGACAAGCTGAAAAAACAGCAGTTCAGTCATCTCAAACTCTTATTTGACTTCAATTTTGAGACAAAGGGCAAAGCTACCAGGTTACTCTGACTGTATTTCAGTACCCTTGCTGAAAACCCACGCATATACCAGTAAGGTGTGTTTTGAAGCTGGTCCTAAGCAATTAACTCCTGCTCATCTCATGACCAGCTCAAGTCAGCAGCCATGCTTTAAAACATACCTAACCAACATACAGGACAGTAAAAGTGGGCTATACTGACCTGGAAACCCCCTCAGACCAGCTCGAAGACTTGATAATGCTGATCTGGTTTAGCAGTTCACCTGCATCAGAACAGGACCAAAAAAAAAAAAGAGAGAAATGTCACATTTCCTTAAACAGTTCAAAAGGTAACTTAATAAGCACACAATCATGTCCTTCGGAGATACGTTACATTTTTTGATTATCGTTTTAAAGATGATCTTTTTGACATATATTTTTAATGATTAAATACGAATATTAACACATATCTTTTTATTTGTATATATAAAATATTACTTTTACACATTATAAAATAATTGAATGTGAAAATTACATTTTAAATGAAACGAACAATAAAAATATTGCTGTATCATGAACTTACAATAAACCATTCATCATAATTTTTATAAAAAAAATACACTTTTAAAATTTAAATCACATAAATCACTCAATATTTTGTAAACAAACATAAATGTAATTATTAATAATATATCCTATTATTCTTCTAATATATTATTAATATTTATTTATGAATACATTTATATTTATCTGTCTAATATTTCTCTTACGATGGCTGTTATTGTTAGCTAAAACTTTTTTTAAAAATTACAAATTATTAAATTATTAAAAACTAAATGCTTCACCTTCACCCATGACTTAACCAAAATAAAAATAACGTAATCTATAGAAATATTTAAAAAATAATAAAATAAGTAATAATAGGAAACATGAAACATTAGCACGTTACCCGCCCACTTGTTGACTTTGTCACTTTTGAAACATTAAAAGCTCACAAACACTGCTTTAAATGAAATCGACCGATCACCAGAAAAGTATAAAGTATATTGTAATAAAATAATAAGTGTTTTTTGAGCTCACATGCATGTCAACCTGTTGTTTGGGATGCCCAAAACTTTTTATAACCTATAATAAAAAATCAGTTTATTTGTTGTCTAATGGCAGTGTGTTATCTTACGGTGTGAGCTGCACTGGCCGGGCTGAGTGAGGGGTGTCACCTCCTGCTCCCACAGGTGCACGGGTCTGTCTTTCTGCCTCCTTCTCCTCCTGTCCTCCAGCAGCTGCAAATACTCTGCCCAGTTCCTGCAGCGCCTCACCTCTCGGTCACTGTTAATGTCCCTGTGATAGCGATCCCTGTCTCTCTGACGCTCCCTGTCCCGAAGCGACAGCTTCTCCTGCTTCACGTTGAGTCTGCTGAGCCATGGGGACAAGTGGCAGCCGCTCACCTCCAGCGCCCCGGGCAGCAGGCTGGGGTCTGGAGACGCCAGAGACTCGGAGCGGCTCTGGCAAGAGCCCAGGTCCGGGAAACAGATGCTGCTGAAGTCCCAGCGAGAAGCTGCGCTTGGACCTTGAGCAGGACACGACTGGACATGCTCCTCCACCCACCATGTCCTGTCAGAGGTGTGGGAGGACTGCACGGGCTCTGCCAGAGATTCACTGCTCTTGATCAGTTCCTCACTTTGGTCTTCAGCTGTGTTCTTCTCCTCTGGTAATGCGTTCTGCTCATTACTAAGACTATCAAGTAGAGATGAGATGAGATGAAGCAGCTATCCTGGCAACATTTACTAATATTGAATGCTATCTCGTCACTCCTTATGTGATTTTATCATCCTCTTTTATTACTTGAACTCTTTACACCATCAAAATGATTTCTGAAGAATCATGTGACAATGAAGACTGCAATAAAGATGCTGAAATTTCAGAAGAAATTCATTAAATTAATGTTTTTAATTATTGAATAATATTATCAAATTGTACTGTTTTTGTTGTATTTTTGATTAAATAAATGCAGCCTTGGTGAGCAGAAGAGACTTGTAACACTGCTTGTTCCATAAATGAGGGAGGCTATATTGTTTGTAGTTTCTACAATATACCCTTATAATAATAGAAAACACAATCCTTAATGTTGTGTATGGCTCTGTTAGTTAATAACCGCAGGGCCTGGGGAAGAAACCTCATGTACCTGGACACAGGACTTAGAGAGCGCTTCCTCTTCAGCTGTTTTCTCTGTTTGTCCCATGATGATGCTGGCAGATTCAGCTGTCTCTCATATGTGGATGGGACTGCACTGTGTGAAAGATATATTAGAATTATTAGATGAAACATTGCACAATATCATTCTGTAGAAAAGTTGGTAGAAACATGCTAATTATTGTTCTGAGAATAAGACCGTGGTCGTTACCTGGGGTCAAATCTGTTCACAACATACCCCAGCCTTTTCAAATGTCCATAAACCTAAATTAAAGAAGGGGGGTTATAATTAAATACATTGGATGACTTTTCGGGACACTTTATAATCTACTGGGTGCACCTTTATGAAGAACCTTTTTCTCATTCAGATGACGCATAAGACAAACACACCTGATACTGATGAAGAGTCACAGTCTCTTGAGAGAGTAAGCACTCGTATCCCTCCTGAATGGATAAAGGAAGGTCCCGGTAAAATACCTGCACATTACCCTGAATCACAAACAGGACACAAAAACATAAATGATTTCTGAAGGATCATGTGACCCCGAAGAATGGCCTAATGATGCTGACAAATCAGCTTTGCATCACAGGAATAAATGAAAGTTTAACAGATTTTAAAATAGAAACCATTTATTGTGAATTGTAAAACTACTTCACAATTTTTTACAATATTTCTTGATCAAACACACGTTACATGTATTTACACTTAAAATTGTAACATAAAAAATATTGTAATATAAAAACTGTAATATAAAATTACTTTTTTTTTTATTATCGATAAAAATTACTGTTTTATATTAACCATCATATTAATATTTCATATTTTTAATAAAAATAACTTTTTTATATTAGCGATAAAAATTACTGTTTTATATTAACCATCATATTAATATTTCATATTTTTGATAAAAATAACTTTTTTATATTATCGATAAAAATTACTGTTTTATATTTACGATCAAATAAATATTTAATATTTTTGATCAAACGTACTATTTTAGAATTTATCGAGAAAAAAAAACTATTTTATATTATCGATAAAAATTACTATTTTATATTAACGATCAAATTACTGTTTTATATTAACAATCAAATTAATATTTCATATTTTTTATAAAAATTACTGTTTTATATTAACAATCAAATTAATATTTCATATTCTTTATAAAAATTACTGTTTTATATTAATGATCAAATTACTATTTCGTTTTATCGATACAAATTACTGTTTTATATTAACAATCAAATTAATATTTCATATTTTTAATTAAATTTACTATTTTATATTATCAATAAAAATTACTATTTTATTTCATCAATAAAAATTACTATTTTATATTATCGATAAAAAGTACTGTTTTATATTAACAATCAAATAAATATTTTATATTAACGATCAAATTACTATTTTATATTATCGATAAAATTACTATTTTATATTAACAATCAAATTAATATTTAATATTTTTGATCAAATTGACTATTTTATATTATCAATTAAAATTACTATTTTATATTATCGCTAAAAATTACTATTTCATATTAACGATCAAATTACTATTTTATATTAGCGATAAAAATTACTGTTTTATATTAACAATCAAATTAATATTTTATATTTTTGATAAAAAATACTATTTCATATTAACGATCAAATAGTAGTTTTATGAATGTTTTGCCCCTGGGTCTCTGCACTAGTCATAAGACTAGTATATATAATATAATATAATATATGTATATTAATATAAAATACACCACAGCCACCTAGACTTAGGCTATACAAAGATGACTGAGAGACATCAAGTAAACTTGTTTCTGTCCGGTAAATGTTCATCTTAAAATAAGCTGATGGTACACGATGGTATAAAATGAGGTAAAACATGATATAAGAGTATGAAAATGTCCACTCACACATTCCATGAGATAAAGAGCTTCTTCAGGAAGCAGGCACTGCTTGCCTCTTTCTGAAAAACCCATCGTCTGCCAAAACTTCCCCTGCAAAACATGACATAATGACTGAGATTGGCCCAGCTATGAACGGATGGAGATGATATTTCCTTTGATGTCTGTCCTGGACTCACTGCTGGTGACTGCAGCTCCACGACTCTTCTGTCTGGGATCCAGGCAGCTTTTACTAGATTCCCTCTGTTCACAAACACAGCACCACATTTCTTCTTAGATTGTGTAGTGAGCCAGTGTGTGTTTTTATGAAGTCACTCACTGTCTCTCGACCCTCTCCTCGGACAGGAGCGTCCAGTGCTCGTCCAGACTCTGCTCCAGACGGGCCCTCTGCTGCTCTGAGCCACTGGGCAGGAAGTCCTTCTGACCCCTCACCGGGATCTTGTGACTTCGGGACCTCGCCTCAAACAGCTCTGATGGACTGCAAGCAAAGCCAAGACAAATACGAGAGATATATAAATATGAATATATAGACATATAGAAATATGAGACATGAATATATAAGTGAATTATGAACTTTTTATGCTATATAAACTTCTATAAACATATGCAGAATTTCAGTGTTTTACCTTTGTTATAAACTCACATAAATGCAATACATTAAATATATAAAAGTACATATTATTATGTTTAAATCTATTATCATTTAGGCAGAGCCTGAAATCACTGAAAATAAAAAAAAATTAAATTCTGATTGTGTGTAAATTATTAGTGTCAAGTAAATACTAGTTACCTTTAGAACACTTTAGAGCTGAATGTTTTTTTTTTTTGGGGGGGGATTTTTTTCAATCTGTAATTGACGAATTATGTAACTAGCATAAATTATTATGTCCGTATTAAACACATATATACAAATACAGCCACCAAATTAGTCCTATAAGCCTAAAGCGACATGTTCACAGGGATGAATAGCCTATCACTTGTGCATCATGCTCGAAGAGAAACATCTTGATCCATAAATTGATAAATATATTTTACTGACAAATTTTCTGTCCAACCCATGCGTCTCGTGCTCTAACTTTTGCGTGTTCGCTAGCTAGCGCGCGTTTCCAGCAGTGCGTTACTTCTGTTTGTGTTACAGCGGAACACCAACGACTCAATAAACAAAAGGCGCTTCATTACAATGCATGAATGAATGATGAAGGTTACCTGAGCAGCTCCTCACAAAAATCGCGCGTGTGAGTATTTGTAGCCGTGTCTCTGTCTGCCATGTTTACATCGGTGTGTCTCTGTCGTTTCAGGGTCCTAGTGCGCACAGCTCGACTCGTGCGATTGAGCGCCTTCACCAATAGATGGCGGCATAGCACACAGTATACGTGACGGGATTACGTATTTTTTTATAACACTTTTAACACTTCTGGTTAGATTTTTAACAATGTTATGTTTGTTTATTATTCCTGAAGTACGGTCTGTGTTTGACACAGTTCAATGTATGGCCGCTAGTGCTGTCAAACGATTACTCATCCAGAATAAACGTTTTGTGTAGGGTGTGTATTACGTGTATAAAAATACACCCATGCTTTTACGTATTTAATAAAATATGGTATGCATTAAATGTATTTATATATAGCCTAATATAATCATTTACATACCTAAATGTACTGTAAATATTTTCTAAATGTATATATATATATAGCCTACATTATAAATAAACACAGCGCTTATATTATGTAAACAATATATTTTTGTGCATGCAATTAATAAGTAATTGTATAACAGCACTAAGCGCCACATTTTATACAACATAAAAAGCATCCGTAATACCTCCATGTGATTTTGAAAGCTTTTACTTGTCAAAAGTCTGTCTGGGACAATAAATGTCAGGGAAAACATATTTAACCCAGTTTATAATCATGCTTTTGTAAAATATTATAATATAACTTTTTTTCGATTAGTTTATTTTTTGTAAGAGTTGTAAGGAATTATGGTGACACTGAAGCCACGCTGAACTACGCCATTCTTGCATAAATCTCACATTAAAAGATATTTTGAGAAATGTACCAGTGTTTAAATTTTTGATTTGATTTCATTTCCATACATTGGAAGGCATTGCTTAGGGTGTATAAGTGACAGAAGAGTTTTTTAGCAATAACTATATGAAATACAATTAGCTAATTAGCATGACCTGAATCTGAATTGAATGAATGGCTGAATTTCCTAAAATACCAACATGTGCTAAACTATACTTTAATGCTATCTCCACAGATTTCCGTAAATATTATTTATATTTCCTCAATACCAGGCAGTTTTAGGCAGACAGCAGCTTGTGCACCACTTTCAAAAAGTCAGATTTGTGAGAGGAACAGGAAGCTTTTTGGTTAATAAATGTGGTCGTGAGTTGCAACTCATGAGTGGACTGTCTGATTTGTGTTGGTCTTGTCATAGCGAGGCTGCTCTGCTGAAGCGTTGTCAGGAGTATCAGGTGAAAGGTGTGAATGGTGACGTGTGTTTGGCCGTATCGTGCATCCAGCTCTATATTGTTTGACCTGAATGGCCACAGAGCTGAGCCACCTGACCCCAGCAATGAGACAGACACCTCACAGACCAAAACACCTCCACCCCCTTCCTTCAAGCCAGCAATAAAGCACGTTTCCAGTAAGCCGGATAGCTTCCCAAGGCCTAGCCATTACCATAGAAACAAACGCTTTAAGCTGACAGTGGTGTCTCTCTTGACCAAATGAGGCCACCCATGCAGAGAAATGCATGGCACAGCATGACATGTTCAGTCTGTATATATAAACTCCAAGAGCTTCTGATGCATCGCATCCTGTTCTTGTGTTTATAGATGCTCATTCACGTTGTCTTGCCTCTTTGTATGTTCAGATATTAAACTCACTACTTATTGTATCTTCTTTTTTCCTCATGCAGAGTTAAGGATGAACTTTTGCAAGTTTTACTTTAAAATACATTTTCACTTATAAAGTCTAAACAGTCTTTTGTCATAGAAGTGCACTTATTTTAACATATTAATGAAAGTGAAGTTTTTTTAAGTGCACTTAAATCGTACATTATCTGCAGTAGTTTTATATTTTAATAAACGTTTAAGATTTACAGTGCACAAACGTCAAATTATATGGTTTAAAACTTCTAAATAAGCCGTTGTCAAGACTGCATTTTGTTTAGTATCCATATGCAAATGTAATATTTGTACATTTGATGTTAAATATTGTCAAATTATATAAAAGCATATATGAAACCTTAAATATTGGAACATTTTCACATATTAACCGTTGCTGGGGGTAACACGTGAAGTAATGCGAGTTTACTTGTTTAAGTAACTAGCACATTACTTTTAAATTTACAAGACTACATCTACTTTTAAGTATCTTTAGTTTCTTTGTTTTAGTTTCTTTGTTTGTTCACTGACAGATCTCCTGTGAAAGCATTTTGTTATGAAAAAAACTGAGCAGGTGTCAAAAGTAACGCCCTGTATTGCTTTCCATAAAAAGTAAGTTACTGTTTTCATGAAGTGCTACAATATCCTAATGCATTTTAAAACACTTTGAATATATAGCCCAGATATTGACATATAGCCCATAAATGTATGTTTATGCATGTGTAATACATTTTTGGTCATACATGTGCAAACCTAGTAAGACATGTTGACTTTAAATAAAATATACACTGTTGGCATTTGTTACATATAATACTGTAAAAAAATCATCTTATAAATATAAACATATTAACGTATTATGGGGATCTACCTAGAGGATGTACTTACAGTATATGTTAAAATATCACCCTATAGGTAACAAATATTGCAATATGTAGGCCATGATATACAGTAGATCAATATATGGCATATGAATACATTTGATCAGTTAAATTTAAAAAGATCTCTATTAGCATACAGTAGCTGCTCTGGAAGCTTCTTTATGAGGGGTGTTAGAGATGGACCAGAGGGTTTAAGTGGTATTGCACCGGTGTAAAACATGAGTGGTTGTATCAATGAAAGTGCAGCAGTGTAAACACAGCAGATTAACAGATTAGTGCTGGAGGAAGCAAAACTTCCCAATGAGTCTGTGACGCTACGAAGGTAAATGATTTGTCCTCGGCGTGGCTTTGTTTGCTAATAGTTTCAATGGTGTCAGCTTCTGCAGACCTGTTTGCACAGGAGCCCTCAAAGGGTCTGACAGATCTTTAATTTTCAGATTTGAGCGCTTTCCTTTGTAGCCGTTTGTGTTTATTGTTCAAAATGTTGGAGAAAAATAATTTAGGCTTAATTCATATGAATTTAATCGAATCCCCTCGAATGGGACGCAAGCGCCATCAACTGTTATATTACCCATAAAGTTAGCAAAACAGCATACACTCTTAATGAAATGCAAGATTTTGCAAAAGAAACACACAGTCAAGTTTGATTTGGATAGGATTAAAATCCCCAAGTAAGCCTGAGCAAACTAAACTTTCCCAAACAGGCTTAGAGTTGGTAATCAAGTTGACCTTTCAATATGACCTCTCTGGCAATCTGTTTTAACGTAGTGTTTTGCGAACCAAAGGTCTGGACAAAAATGGGGGGGGGGGAACCCAACAGTTCTGTCGATTTTCGCAGACACAGCCCCAATTCAGCGCATTAAACAGCAGATTAGAGAGTCGCGCACTATAAAAGACTTTCACACATCCCAGAACCCGGCAGTTAAGCGTTCCTGAATAGGACGAGGAGAATCACACACAAAGCTTCCACGTCACTGCTGGACCGACACGGGGGCTGTTTGACGTAACTAACCACAAATCTGTAAAACTGTACAATAAACAATATAAAACCTTTACAGTGCCCATTCAAGATGTTCGTACAGCTGTAAATGATTGGATATCGTACTGTCACGACACTACGTTATTAAGAAAATTCTTGTGCGGTAGAATGATAGCCTAAAATGTAACAATATGTGCATTTTTAATGTTTACTGAAGGTTTCCAAATGTTCTGGAAGATGATGTCATCAAGGAAGTGAATAGAACAACTATAAAATGTAACTGGAGATATATATGGTAATGAACTGAAATTTAGAGTGTACATGTGTACACTTCTACTGTTTGTGAAATATGCTTAAATGCAACTGCTGGATGTGTTTAAACATGTATTGCAACTTAGATATTCTTTATAGTCATTTTTATCTAAATTTGTATGTTATGTGAAAACCAGTCATAAGTAGTACTGGTATATTTGTAGCAATAGCCTAAAATATATGGGTCAAAATGATAAATGATTTCTTTAATGGCAAAAATCATAAGGATATTAAAAATCATGTTCCATGAAGATATTTTGTCATTTTCCTACCATCAATACATCAAAATGAGTAATTTGTATTGCTAAGGACTTTATCTTTATTTATTTTTTTTTTTTTAAACAGTTGTCTCCCAGCCAAATATTGTTCTATCCTAACAAATCATACAACAATGGAAAGCTTAATTGTAAAATGTCACATCAGTAGCCTGCATTTAATACATTTATATTCTAATGCAATTTTGAATAATATAAAGTGCACTTTAACTTTTTTAAATAAAAAGAGATTTATTTTACAGAACATTTAAAAACAGTACTTGATTATAATTTTAACAGTTTAATATTACATTTGAAATTAATATATTTTCCATGTGCTAAACCGCAAATATGACTACACATGTATGTAACAAGTATAAAATATACAATAATATAAATAAATATATGATGTGCACTTTAAAAAAAAATGCATTGGGGCTTGTTAATACATTAAACTGTTAACCATAAAAATAACCTCTGCTCAGATTTACCAAGGGTGCCAATATTAGTGGGGGGGCTGTAAGTCCTAGTTGAGCAACTAAAAGCAAGTTCAACTAATTGCGTTTAATATCAATTGAATGCATTTTCATTTAATTGAAATTGATATGTTATTAAGTGTCACAATTAATTACATTCCTTAAGTGTATCCATTTAAAGTATATTATTTCTGTAATTTTCATAAGTATACCAAAGTGTACTTCTTTTTTCAACTTTTGACGTTTTTGATGGAAAAAAAAACATAAGTATGTCACTAAAAACCATCAGTTTTTAGTCTTTACATCTCAAAAGCTAAAGTCAGAGTCAAGTTTGCACGAGAACATGTTGTCAAATAAACGTCCAGTGACTGCAGATATGAGCTGATTAATGTGTGTATGGCATACAGGCGGCGCACTGCTCGCTTTCCTGCACAAGGTCACAGTGTCCCAGGGCTGCTGGCTCCCTCGAGGAGAACCATGCTTCCAGAATGTTCTGGCTGATTCCCTGCATGGCTAATTCTCTTCTTGTGTGTGCGTGTGTGTGTGTGTGTGGACGGGGGGTAGATTCCTCCTTTCTCTCCGGTGTGTTCAGCCTTTAAGTCTTGGGCTTGTTTGCATTCCTCTCAGTTAATAAGTGTTTGTCTGATCCCAGAGCAGGGGCTAAAGATCACCCCACGCAAACACATGGCCCCTCCCTCACCTCGCTGTAAAAGAGCAAGCGAGAGGGACGCTGAGCTAATGAGTGTCATAAATTTCATGGACCTTCAGCTCATCCATTAACCATGATAATATCCGGGGGACCAGCACAGATCAGATCTACCACAGTGGGTCATGTGACCTGTCTGCATGCTCACACACACACACATTCACTTTGATGGTATGTTTAGCTTTCAAACCCTGTTTGAAAAGGCAGTTTATTGTGTGTTGTGTTTCAGTCCGCACAAGTTTCTTTACTTGTATGACCAGTAAGCCTTAAAAAAGTGGACCAGCACCAAACCAGACAGAAGTACATTTTAGAATCCTTAAAGTATTTGTGATGGGAACAATATACTTCTAACAAACAGAATGAAATGTTTTGGACATTTAGGTGTGTAATATTTGCAATTAAAAATGTAGGCCTATTATACAAATTAAATTGTCATTAAATGCAATTAATTGAACTTTTAAGTGTTTTAGATGTACTTAAGTAAGACTATTTCATGGTCAGTTCCAACACAGTCTCACGACCAATTCGTACATATTTTACGAGGTGGCTAATTTGTGCTAATTCGTACAAATTAGTATGACCTCACTCATGCGATTTTGTACGCTTTGTCTAAACTCCAGTGATGTAGTTTGGGGGCGGGGTTAGGCGTAGGTAATTCGTGCAAATTCATACAAATATGCAACTCGT
>JAUYWG010000033.1:19096690-19118579 GCA_034779775.1 Enteromius afrohamiltoni
ACTCGTACAGTATGCATGCACAATTTAGCAAAAATCGTATGAATTCGTGTCAGTTCTCTTTAAAATAAGGTTAAAGTGAACTGCTGAATACTAAATATTTATGATAAACTAAAGTATATTTCAATTACATTTCTATTTAAATCTAAACTTGCATGATGTGTATTCATATATATTTGTAATTAAACATTTGCAATTTAGCACATTTAAGATATATTAAGTGTAATATCAAATAGTTATAGTCAAATACTTTAAGTGTGCGTTGTTGATCAACACATCAACATCATTGTACTTCTTTAAAGAACAACAAAACAATATTTACATATTTTACGTTTTAATTCATCATTATGACAAAGTGCCATAAAACCATTAACACTCATTAAGTTCACCTTTCATTTCATTAGCTTTAATTACATTATCTGCAATTATGTTTCTTTTTTATATATATACTTTTGGGATTTAAAGTACACGACATGTGTTTTACACAAGGTTGGAAATTATTATTATTTATGGCACTGAATATGTTATTTCTGCCAACAATAAACAATAACCATAAAATAGTAAAATAATATTTTTTTACATATAAGATATTACGAAGTACTTCCATCAGTTAAGTTTTTTAAATTTAAATGAAATAGTGATGAGTGGTTGTCACCACATGACATGACCTCAAAAGTTGCATGTTTATTTGCCATCCATTTATCATTTTGGTGTTAAAGTGTCCTGGTGTAAAAACTGTTACTATTTGCGCACTCACCATTAAACCACTAGATGCAACTTACTTTCAGCCTATGGATAAATAAAAATCTTTAATATTTGACAGTTTGGTCAATAAGGCAAGAAAGGGTTAAAGGTGTTGTTTTTTTCTTCTGGTTACAGATTAATTGCACTTTTGTTGTATGCATTTGTATGGTATTTCACACAGAAAATATATAAACAATATACATACTTAATAGTCATGTGCTATTCTAAACACGTTCAGAGTTGTTGTGTCTGACCTAGTCTGGCCTATATATAAAAAAACCCCATGACAATCCACTAGTGGCACTAGCAGCAAAGAAATTACACACTTCACCTTTCAAAAACAGTATCAGTGTTCATTAGAAAGGGCCGGGCTGTGGGAAATTACTTCAGAAGTCTGTGTTTCGTTTCATCCTCCATCTGTTCCAATCAAGTCATTTAATGGGAGACGCAGCCACCACTGCTGGGGGTGGACAACCGAGAGTGTGTTTAGAGTTGCACTGGAGAAAGCCTTGGCCGAGCTCATCTATGAGGGGGTCCCAAGTTGGATCCAGCATTGGGGCTTTTGTCAGGTTTTTGTCACCACGAGCGCTCACCTATTGAGGGCAGCGTCTCAGATATGTAAAGCAGCGTCATTTTAAAGTCTTTGCTCCACTGGGAAACAAACAAAGAAATAAAGAAATCAAATCAACGAAGAAAAAAAGAAAAAGAGTATCTTCCCTTGAGTAGCGTAAAAAAGCCCTGGCAGAGGCATGTGGGGGAAATAACTGAATAAATGCTAAATCGGAGTTGGGTGAAAGAGTTTACTATGCTCTTGTTTGCTTAAAGTAGGCTTTTTCTTTTTCATTGAGCGAAGCCAAGTCCTGCAGTCGGCTTGGTGCGTCTCCCACCCAGCATTCAAAGGCAGGCCTGGACTTGCCAGTTCAAGGTGGAGCCGCGTCCGCCAGCATCGCGCATGGTCCTTCCCTGGCTACCGTGGGCCTTGTTTATGTTTGTTTCTCTCTCTCCGCTGTAATTCTCTCTCCCTGCGGCAGTGGCTCTCTTGAGGCCATGCTGAGATCAGGTGTCGGGTGAGCTCTTCTCGACCTGCGTTTGTATGTGATGAACGTTTAGCGACTCTATTGTTTCTCGGTCTCCACAACAGAAGCTTCTTCCTCGACACCTATGAGATTGGATAACCTTGAGCCGACAAACATGCTTTCGAAGGTGCCATTCGGTTGCCAGGCTTATTTCTTTAAATATATAGGCTAACTTTGCTTAGATGGGACAGGTCTGACTTGTTGCTGTTGTCATGCCATGTAAGGTTAAGCTGTTATATAATGCAAAATGAATGAGATTTGCTTCTCTTGAAGAAACCGAAAGCAGGTACCTTTGTGACAATGAGGTAGACTCACAGGGTAGGAACGTTCGGAGAAAACAATACCCTACAGGCTCATTTAGCTTTTTAAAGACGTAATGTATGCAATAAATTTGATCACTCTGTAATCACTGTGAATTTTTTTATAGGAAGTGCCCCTGTAGTTATGAAAACAGTGGTATTTATTTCATCAAGTTCGAGAAAATACCTTGTACACTCTTCAAAATAGATATTTTTTTATTGGCAACATAGTTTAATGAATCTTTAACATCCATGGAATCTTTTCATTGCACAAAGGGTTCTTTATAGTGGAAGAAGGTTCTTTAGATGTTCTTCAAAAGAAAAAAATGGCTCTTTTAAGAATTGTGAAAGTTTCTTTAGGGAACCAAAAATCATTCTTCTTTATTTTTAGGAGTGCAATGAGCAAAAATGTTTTACTTTTATCGTAAGTATAATATCAATCAATCAATCACCTTTATAGCCCAATACAGATTGTGTTAAATCACTGAACAGTATCAGATTGGGGAGTGCTAGTAATCACAAGATTAAACACTAAATTTTTAGCCAAAGGCATTTAATTTTTGAATTTGCTAGATCAGCTCATTTTAAATAGGATCATTGTAATCAAATAAACAACATTAAATTATATTTAATTTATTAATTACAATTTCAATCAGGGCTGTAGACATCAACGCTTGGTGCTGATCCACTATCTGATCTGGATACAGACTGAGAAACCGAATAAGACTAATATTAGCATAGATGCCATTCTTCTTATGATGAAATGAGTACACCATGTGTTAAAGGAGAGTGTTTCCGGTTCCGGCTAGTCTAATTAATGCAGCCTAACAATCCTTTAACGTATTTAATGAATAGACGTGCATTAGTGTGCTATGTGTAGGCCAGGTTAAAGTGTCTTTAATTTAAACTGACAGAGTGTGCCTGCCTCCTGAACAGTGTTAGGTAGATTAATATATCACGTATATCATCTGGATACCAATTTACCTGAGCAATCAAAGGGTTTTTGTTACTGTAAGTAATAACATACAAGACTTGATTATACTTGATTGAACATTGTAAGTAACAACAAATTAATACAATAATAAATAACTGTACAACATAAATGACCAAAAGAGCATTTTCACAGAAATGTCATTTTGGTTTTTCAACAGAAACTTTCAGGGAAGAACCATGTTTCTTTCTTTTGAAGAACATTTTAATATTCGAAAAGATTTTTGTCCACTATAAAGAATCTTTTGTGGAATGGAAATGTTCCGTTAAAGGTGTATGGAACAATTACTGGCAATAAAGAACCTTCATTTATAAGGATGTGCACATAAAAACAGATTAGATTCTAAAATATTCTAAGAATATTTTAAGAACTGTTCACTAAAAGGTTCTTTGTGAAACATAAACTTCTATGGCATTACTTAAAAAGCTTGCTCTAGGACATGTTGTTTGTAGTTATTAATAAATTCCATTCATTAAAATGAATTAATAGATAAAACTTTATTTTTCAGTCCTGTTTTGCATACTATTTATTTAACATAGTAATTCTAATAGGTTGTAGCTAAACCTAATCTTAATCTGTGTAACATCCATGATGTTACATTTGACATATTATGTAGTATTTTTTAGGGTCCTGTAATTGTATCCTGTAAGTGTATGTATTGTAAAATGGAAATTGCAACAGTTAATTCAATATTATTTCATTAGATCGTGTGAAAATTCGTACAAAAGCTGCGTCAAAAATTGCACACTGGCTTGGTTACATCATGACCAGTTAAAAAGTATATCCTAAATAGTATAAATGTGTGCAGTATGAATGAAATTTGTCCCATTGTCATATTGTTATTTGACCTACCTGTGACAGCTGTATCTTTTCACTGCCTCATGGGATAATAAAGTGTTCATCAGATGCATAATTCACCAGACGTAGTAGGTCGTCTAAATACTTTTCATCTGCTATATTGCAAATACTGTGAATTCAAAGCACTCTTTCCACATATTATATATAGTAGGGAAGCATGCATATTTGGTGTTTTATGATTGTAATTGCAGGATACAGTCAAAAAAGTCAAGACCTGACAAGTGTGACAGGCCAAATGAACCATTTTAATATCAAATTGATGCATGTTTTTTGTTGAATTTCATATAGATCATATATATCAATGCACTGAACTCCAAATAAGAACAAATACAAAGTACTAAACACAAAAATGGAAACCTCCTTTGGAGTTAAACTGTTCAGTTAAAGTTTATAATGTGGAAATAGATATTATGTCATTTTCAATAAACAATGCTCCTACAAATTGTATTCTGATCTTGTAGTGAGAAGTAAAAACTTTACTCACACCAGTTGGATTCAAACTCTGCTGAAGTGCTGTTGGAAGCATGCACAATGCTGGAAACCCTTCGTTTGAAACACATCTCTACTCATTAGCAACCTGATAAACAGCATTATTAGGGATGATTACAATAAGCAGTGCAAACAGCAGGAAATGGCTTTGTCATGGGGCTCTTTTGCCGGCTCACCACCACCCCCAAACACCTACAAAAGAGCATCACAGCCCTGCGTAATGAATAAAGGGCCTCCCACCGCTTTACTACGTATTGTTTTCCCTATGCTCGCTCACTGTGTGTATTGCTGCCTAAGCTGGTGATGGATGTCGAATTACTCAGCCGCTAGTGTCTCTCTGACAAAGAGACAGTGGCTCTGAGAACACACACCAAACACACATACACACCCGCCACCTACATCCCAGCATGTCATGGCCCACTGCTTCGCCTGACCTCCACGTCTCTGATATCAGCGTTCATGTGGTAATGATGCAGGGTACAGCTTCATTGTGTAGACTTGTAGATTTTTGGCGAACACAATAAAATACAATATCTCCTGTCTGTGCAGTAATATGTAATTTAAAACCAAAGACATTATTGGCTGTAATATTATGACTCATTAGAAGCAGCCTGTCACGTGCCTCCACTTATATGTACTGTAAATCAAATTAAAGTCAACAAAACCTTTATGTAATTTCTCCTTATGATGTAAGTGTTATACATGGTTGTGGTTGCAAAGCTGCAAAGATACTTCCAACCTTTTTTTTTTTTTTTTTACCACTAAGCACAAAATTGTGAAGAACCTCACCTTGAGCTGGTCATTTAAAAAAAGATTGTTTTGTTTGTGAACTGGACATTTGTAGATCATTTCTAATGTTGTAAATAATGTTCAGTTTCTAGCAGAGACTGATCGTTGTGCTTCATAAGACCTCAATAAATTGTTAGGTGCCATTCTGGGTTTGCTTGATATGCCTTTTTTGACTCTCAAAGTGACGACAAGTGTTGACTTGCATTTTATGAAGCTCTTTACTGTGTAAATTTACCTACATCTTGGAAATTAAGAATAAGATAGCAAGTAGCACAATTTTATTTTTGGTTGGTATTTTTGGTTTAAACTACCCCTTTAAAGTGTTATTCCACCCCAAAATTAAAGTTTTGTCATTAATCACTTATCCCTGTGTTGTTCCAAACCAATAAAAGCTTAGTTCATCTTCGCAACACAATTTAAAGGGGTCATACAGTGGTACATGCACTTTTTCAAGCTGGACTGAAATGTGTGTTGGGAGTGTGTGTACACAACCATCCTACAATGATAAAGATCCACCAGTAGTTTTCTTAAATTAAAAGAAGAATAAGTTGCCCCTTCTGAAATCAAGGGCGTCACACCGACAGAGGCTGCTCCCACATTAGTTGATTGATAGCAGCGTGTCACACAGACTGAACTGGTGTCTTACCTCAGACCCGCCCTGAGTGAGCCGTCATCAGACCGAGTCACAGAGACAAGCAAGACTCCTAAGAGATTGAGGTGTTTTGTTGTTGAATGTATTAATGAACAGAGCAGTAGTGATTTACCACCGACACCTGAGTGACTGAAGACGCAGAGGAGTAACGTTACGTTTGGTTCTGAATGGAAATGCGTTTATGTTTGTGCGAATCATCCAGCCTCACCTACAGAAGCAGTGAGTATAATGTCCTTTGATTAATCTTTGCAAATCGCCTGCTAATTAGCAAGTTTCACTATGAATACGGCTAAAAAAAGATCCTCCAAGAGCACCTCAGAAAGAGGGGCGGGATCATGAAGATTTAAAGGGGAAGTACACAGAACAGAGTGATTTTTTAACAGGGTAAAATTAGTGTTTATACACGATCTTTGAGATTTTTTAAAGCAATCTATATTACAAACTTTCCATTAAGACCCTAAAGAATCATATTAGCTTGTGGAAATTTGCCTTTGTATGACCCCTTTAAAATATTTTGATGAAAACCGGGAGGCTTGTGACTATCCCTTTGACTGCCTAACAATTACCACTGTCAAGGCCTAGTAAAGTATTAAAGACATTGTCAGAACAGTCAGTGGTTCAACTGTAACATCACGAAGTGTCAATGCTTTGTGTATGCAAAGAAAATAAAAATATAAAACTAAATGCAGTAATCCTTTGTGAACAGTTGAAAACTGTTTTCATTAATTGGCAGTCAATAGGACAGTCACAAGCCTCCCGGTTTTCATCCAAAATATCTTAAATTGTGTTACAAAGCCGAATTAAGCTTCTACGGGTTTGGAACGACATGAGGGTAAGCGATTAGTGACAACATTTTCATTATAAGGTGGAGTATCCCTTTAAGACAGCCTTTTCAAACACATAGTAAACCCTTGAAGAGAAAAAAATAACGTGTTTCCCTTTTCGGGACTCTGGAAGGTAAGTGCACTTTCACAAAGATGTACAGCGTCACCCTAATAACTCTCAGTGGCTGCCAGACCCCTGCCAGCCCTCCCTAATCAAACCCCCACCACTGGCCACAGAGACTGTTATGGACCCTTGCCCATTTTGTGCTCGGCCCTCATGACAATAGCACCAGTAGTTGCCCAGGAGACTGGCCTTTCACTGCCCATGTGATAAAAAAGATGTATTCGCTGCTCCTCTCCCCCTCGGCCTCGTGCTCCACCCCCGTCTCTTGTGTCTGGATCACAGGGATCGGTCGAGCACATGAGAGCTGTCCGAGACATCAGCGGCTCTCGGCGCTTCTTGTGCTATACACAGAAGCAGAATACCAATGGAGTTGTGAGGGAAACGGCGCAAACCCTGTCCTGAAGCCGCAGCTTGCCCATGCAGCGACTCATGTTCACAACAATGTAGTAGTCCGGCCCCCCCTCATCCCACAGTCTGACGTCTGACAAACAGCCTCCCGTTACAGTAAAGGCCCGACCTCTCTGATATTTACTCTCCTTTCTTCACTGAATAACATTTCCCTGATGTGACGTCAAACAGACTCGATATTCAGAATTTTGAGAAATGGCACCGTTCCAATCAGTGTGAATTTGAATAGAAATGAACAAAGAGTGTTTTGCTACCAGATTAAACCCATTAGCATTGTTTTGTTGGTATAAATGGTTCATTTTTGGCCATTTAATGAAATTTTAATCTTGTGAATTCTATTGCATTTCATGAAAATGTACTGAAAAAAAAAATAGTAATATCAGTGCGAAATATTATTATAAAATAACCATTGTCTATTTGAATGTATTTTAAATGGTAATTATCTTCCTGTGACACAAAGCTGTTTTTTATCATCATTACTGAAATCTACAGTATCACATGATCCTTCAGAAATCATTCTCAAATGCTGATTTAATGCTCAACAAACATTTATTATTACAGATCTGTCGTTCTTTGATTAAACAAGTTATGTGTATGAAATCATAAACATTTATCATTAAGTTCATCTAAGTGTATTTTGTATATATGATGTTTGCTGAAAAATTGTACTGAAGAAAAAAAAACGTATATGAACTCTTAATTTCATTCCATTATATATCGCTGATACTAAACAACAAGACATTATTGTCGGCTGCATATTTTTTGATGGCATTATGTCTTGCTTCGAAAGCTTTTTACACTTTTAGTTTTGAACATTGTTAGAGTGAAAGACAAAAGCGGCAGGTTTAACATTTCATCAGTGTGCTCTCCTTACCTGTAGCTATCAGCAAGACTGCAGGATAATACCTGGATCTGGTTACAGGGCCTCTCATCTGACCAAGCCACCACATTATAATTACGAGTACACTTTACCTGGAAAGACTATTCCAGCTTGGATTGGTCATCCCAGACCTCTCCTGAGAGCGTCTGTATACAGTACACCCATCCATCCTAATGGAATTTATTTACTTGTTTGTTTGTTTGTTTGACTAGAATGTTGTTGTAACAGAAATGTATTTATATGTTTGTTGCTTGGTTTGTTTGTTCCTTTAATATAAATGTTCTTTTATCATAAATGTATGCATTTATTATCAACACATTTTGACTTTTGGCTTATTCTTTTAACAGAAAAGCAGTGATAAATTATTTAATATTAATAATTAGTTTCTTTCTTTATTTATATGCCAGCATATTTATTTATTTGTTTTGCTTGTTTGACTAGAATGTTCTTTTAACAGATTTATTTATTCTGTCAACACATTTAGTAGCATTTGACTTGAAATATTCTTTTAACAGAGAAGCAGTAATAAATTATTAAAATTATTAAATAATTCTTAAATTAAATAATAATAATAGAAACACCTGTTTGTTTGATTGTGTTTGTTCATTTATTTATATCTCAGCATATTTATTTATTAATGAATCTATTCATTTGTTTGATCTAGAAAGTTATTAAAACAGAAATATATTGATGTTTATTTATTGATTTCATTGGCATGTTTTTACAAAGTTCTATCTGAAATATTAATATTTATTTATTAATTCTGTCAGTTGTTTATGCTGTTAAATTCTCTATTTACAGAAATATACTGATAAAGTTTTGTCAAGACTTTTTTTTTTTTAAATAGAAGTTGTAATAAATTACAGCCAGTTAATGATCAGATGAAAAAATAATAGAAACACCCTATTTCCCTCAGAAATTAAATTGTATTGTACAAAACTGTCAATGTTTAACAAGTTGAATGTCGTGTTAGCATACCAGGTCACGTATATCCTAAAATAAAAAAAAACTAAATGCAAGAAGCTAATAATTGTTCGTAAATAATAAAGTTGGGTTGAATTTTCCTTAAGCAAAATCTAAAGTCTTACATTTTGATTAAAACCATGTTGTTAGCAGATTATGCATGAGTCTCCTAACAGATGACTGTTCAATACAGAACAAAACATTTTATGGGGTCTAAACCAAGTGCTTCCCAGCTTCCCAATATGAATGCCAGGTCCTGTTGATCTATGTAAAAGCATAGTGATATATGAGGGCGTGGGACGTCGTCCCCGTCGGACCCCACATGGGCCGAGCGAGGGCAGGCCTGACTGGAACTCTGGGGGGTACGAGAATCTCACTGAGCACAAACAAAGCCCTAAACACCCCCACACACAGACAGCGACACCCCCAAAATAGAGAGATGCTTGTGTAAATCACACACACACACTGTCTTGCTCTATTTGACATCCCTCCCATCGCATAATAAAAGCAAGAGCACAAATGGAGCGGAATCAAGCATGAACTGAGTAAAAGATGTTGCTTTGAGAAAAAGATTCAGCTTTAGATCTTTTTTACGCCCTTTTACACAACACACACACACAAACATAAGATATCTGTCTAATATTTTAATCTTAAGTACAGTATGTTCAAACAGGCTAAACATGAGAAATCAAAAGAAAGTGGCGTTGAAACAAGGCAACACTTTGTAGGCATCATTGCAGGTGTATCAGTGTAAGTAAGTTAAGTAAGAAAAATTAAGATCCAAAACTGTGTACAACTTATAGAACAATGACAGGTATGATTATAAAAAACAATTAATCAACCCACTAGTATCTTTGGAAGAAGATTTGTTGTTACACAATCATTTGATTTATATATACGTAGTTGCAGTACCAATTTTGGTACATGACAAATTCAGAACAAACAGACATAGCAATAGACATAAAAATATGTCTGTTTTGCCAATTTAGCTAGTTTACTTGGCACATACAACGCTTTGATATTACTGAAAACCAATGGAATGATGGAAAATAACTTGACAGATTGGGGTCCAATTTTGAGCTCAAATTCTGGACAAAACAAACAAACAAATTCATAAATGTTTGGTATGTTAGTGCCTTTTTTATTTTGTACTTTAAAGACATATCTTCCAAATAGATTAACTCATCCCATTTAACTTTCCTTAGTACTAACAATCTAAATAAGAAGATAAAAGTAGTCTCGATGTAAAATATCATTTGTATGAAGTCAGCGTAACACTCATAACACAATATGTGCGTGAAAGTGATAATATGTGCATTTAGAAATCTATCAGCTGCAAGAGAGAAAGTTTGGCACACATCCTTCTACCTACCAGATAATCCAACATGGGCGGAAACCACCAAAAACCCATTAATCAGATTCACTATCAAAATACATCAAATTCTTAACAGCCATTCGGTGCTAAAACAGCTTATTTGTTTCCTATAAACAATTCAGTATTCTACACCAGTGGTCTTCATTCGTGGTCTGGAGGACACCAGCATTGCACATTATGGATATCTACTTTATCTGACACATCCAGTTCAGATCTTGGAGTCTCCACCAATGAGCTGATGATATAAATCAGGTGGGACATCTAAAATGTGTAACCCTGGGGCATTAAATCCACTCTTGAAAATGACGGGTCCAAAAGGAACCTTTCCCCGTGCTAGAAGAACCACTTTTGGTTTCTCAAAGATCCTTTCAGTGAACATTTTGAACAATGGAATGATTCCATAGATGTTAAAGGTTCTTTATGGAAGCACGAATGCCAATTAAGAACCTTTATTTTTAGAAGTGTTCACTGGTAGTACATGGTTTGCAGTTGCAAGGAAGGCTGCATGATGCACAATTTCATTTGCACAAGATCTGCTTCATGACCTGGTTTGAGTATGATACAATATGTCTAACATATTTAACAAAGTATATCAGCTATTCAGTTCACCTGCGTGTAAATTTGAATTGTAAACAACAAACTCGTATTTCTCTTTTTTTGTCTACCTCCATATTCCAAACATTTGATAGATGATTTTAAGGACTCGCTAAGGATCATAATTAGATTAGCTTTAATGCAGGTAGATAACATGTCAAATACAAAAAACATATATAATAAAAATCAGTATTAGAAATAGATATGCTTTTAAAAATACATCTTCACGTGGGCTTCATGGAATCCAGCATGAAATCTTTGGAGGTAAACAGTCCAAACCCTCTTTGTTCATTGACTTGTTTGTGTCCAAAGGCCTGAATCTCAGGTGTCACTGATGACCTCCTCAAAGCAGAGACTCGATTTTACTGCTTAAGTCACCTCCGAGAGAGTCTCCCAGGTCAAAGAGTTGATCGATGCTGACCGTTGAGCTACAGAGGAAGTCGGGGCGGTTGCCCTCTTCCACCTCCGACCAGGGACTCTGGAGGAACGCAGTGGCCAGGAAGGTTTCTTCATCAAAGTCTGACTCGCTGCTCCTCTGAGTTTCCATCAACACGTGGTTCTCAGCGATGCCTCCGGGAAGTTCGAGAGGGCTAATATGGGTGCCTCTAACCATCAAGTCCTCGTCTTGTGATATAGGGCTCAACGGGCCACCTTCGTTCAAGCTTAATTCTCCATTCAGGGCCGAGTCCAGCAGGGCATCCCAGTCAAAGTTGCCCTTCAGGGAGCTCAAGTCCTCCTGCTCGTCCATGGCCAGCAGCGGGGAGCTTGAGCGTCGTGGAGCTTTGCTCCCAGCAGTCCTGTGGGTGTATGGCTGTTTTCTCTTGCTGCCCTTTCCTGAGACCCAACAATTCAACATAGTGGCCTCAGCCAAACGAGGGTCCCAGTTCTGATCGGCTCCCGTGGCTTCCTCGAACTCTTTCAGAAGCTGCTGGGACTCGGGACTCACGCAGAGGTTTCTGGCCACCCCTGCGGTGGCTGCAGCTTGCCCTGCATGGGAGCTCATCCTGAGGCGGTTCTGAAGAGCTGGGTTGATCTGCACTGGGGGCATCCTGCGCTTCTTGTAGGCACCGTTGAGGAGGCGTTCTGCATACTGGGGGTCGATTTTCCAGAAGCCACCTTTGCCTGGTTCATCCTTTTGCCTTGGGACTTTTATGAAGCATTTGTTCAGTGACAGATTGTGGCGGATGGAGTTCTGCAATGATGAAGGAAAGAATCCATAATAATATGCATTAATATCAAGTCTAATCTATTGTTCCATTGTGTATTGGAATTTGGCTTTATTATTTATGTCATTAAAGACTTTCAGACAGGACATACCTAAGGGATTGATTACTTTTGATTACTGTAGGCTTTAGTTTTCAGGTAACTCTTTAGTATATGGACCAGTTCCCAATATTAACATGTTGGATTTTAACATGCATTGACTGTTTATTTGCACTAATAAAGCACTAATATTGTGCATTACCTTATTCTACATCCCTAATCCTACCTAATACAACCAACTTACTAAAGGTCATTGCACAATGAGTCTGAAATTTTCGCATGCGTTTTTCCATTGTCTTACATTCATCATACTTTCCTATTAAAATGCATGATGTGATGGATGTGAAAACGCAGAAAATCGATTTCAATGAGCAATGACCTTAACTATTGATAAGCAGCAAATTACAAGTTTACTGAGGCAAAATTCATAATAGAAGTGAACCTTAAAATAAAGCCAGTTTTCACATCCTTTAACCATGAATTGCAACACTTTACAGAAAACTTTCATGCTTATTAATAATACTTTTTTACATATAGTAATTTTACATATAGGCTCCGAATATATTTTTAGCAATTTGACAATGTGTATAAATTGAGTTGTATTAAAATTGTAGTCACACTTAGTCAACAAATGGGCCAAATCCATTCCATTCCATTCATTTTTTCAGAATTGATGATTTTACATTGGTTTTTTGACAAGTTTTCATCCAAATTTGCCTTTCACCAATAGAAAGCTGTTCCGTTTTAAACTGGCTTGAAATTGCGATACTACTTTATGTTATAAATGAACATTTGTAACATTTATGAATTCTGTTGTGCAGTTTTATTGCATCATGCATTAACTAATGTTAATTGAAGCTTATCTGCTATTGCTGATCAGAAGTAAGAAGTATTATTGAGAGGGACATTCTTATTATAAACAGCATTTGATTGGACACAATTTAAATATATGCAAGTAAGTTCAAAATTGTCAATATTTGTGGCCATTTCCTAGAATAGGAAGACTGTATAATCAATTTGTAAAGTCTATATCTCAATATATGGTAATTTTGTCAACTTTCAGTAGTATTCAACACCTCAAGGCTAACAAACATTTTGTAGGGTCTTTAAAGGCCTCCACTGTGTATCTACAAATCAGGCATGCCAACCAACCACCACAAGCTAATCACATTTAAATGAAGCACTGACCTCCCAACCTTAGTTAAACATTGCTCTGAGTTTAAATATCTAAAAACTGAGTGAATGTCTATGTTTTCTTTAGAGAAAAGTGGTTATGGCTAAATGGTCAATTAATTATTCACCAAACCATTTAAATCTTTTTTAGAAATCCCCCTTTTTTTTGGGTAAATATCCAACTCGTGAGCTCATTCTTCCTCCTCTGCTCACGTTGAAAAGCAGTTCAAATTATAGACATATCTTAAGGAGGCAAACGCAGACAAATGTTCAGAGTGACTTTTTAACACTACACCTTGTTTAATTCTTAAAGCACATTCCATTAGGCCAACAACTAAGCTGGAAAAGCTCTTACTCCGTTTGGTATAGTCCTCCAAAAACTAAAAATATCAAGCCTCTAAATAAAACCAGGCCTCTGAAAGGTTTCTGTTGGTCTCTCTCCAATACACAATCCACTTCAGCAGGTGCTAAGAAGGCTTTCTCTTGCTCCATTCTGCTCAAACAATAGCAAAATACCCTTTGCCAGATATGGAAATGAGATGTCTACAAAGTGCAACTTTTAAGTACAAATTAACGTAAGGCATTAAAAAAGTTGTAAAGTTCGACAGGAGCATCTTACCTGCCAAGTGGGGTCTGCGTGGCGGAAGTAGCAGAAGTTGTCTGTGATCCACTTATAGATGCACGAGAGAGTGATTTTGGTTTTCTTGCTGGCCTGCATGGCCATGCAGATGAGAGTTGCATATGAATACGGTGGCTTGATATGAGGGTTGGTCTTATAATCGACTTCATCTGGACAGTGTCCGTGAGCTACCAGGCTGGGAAGAGCCGATAAGCAAGGCGTCCTGCAGAAAGATGCCGCTGTGGGTTTGCCTGGAGTCAGCGGCATACCTATAGATGCCGGATCTCCTGCTAAAGGAGACGAGGGTGCATCCGAGCCTATTTGGCTCCCGAAAAAGTGGCTGTGGTGCTGGCTGGATTGGGAGGCACTGGCGTTGAGAATGGAAAACTCCTGCAGCCACTGGAGGCTGGTGAGGCTGTCGTCTAAATTGTCGGAGCTGCAGCTGCTGCTGTTGCAGTCCACTGTGCTCCGATCCAGCTGCTCGGCCTGGGCAGCAGCCGTGACCACCTCCTCCTCCAGCCCCACTGAGCCCTCCGGCCAGGGATCTGTGTAACTCATGGAGAGCATGGTCTCGTCCCAGCCAGGTCCTGAGGAGGAGACATAAAGTTTGAGCACGGTCAAGTTTGAAAGTCATGTGGCGTTAGTTGGGTTATCTAGCTCAGAGGTCATAGACATTTCCTGAAACTTTACAAGTCGCGCTTTACAGCAGCTCATAACTGGCGACTGTGAGCACACAATAGAGCAGGTCCCAAACTCACAACATTCCTCAGCATGGGGCAGGTGCACCAGGATTCACACAATCTCACAAAATTCTGCTCTAACTTCAGTTTTCAGAGAGGTGATCTGCTATTATTAGATAAGATTTCTTGAATAAACCAATAAAAGTAAGTTTCAATTAATATATTTAAGTTAATTTAAGTGATATTAAATAACATTTGGACTTGAATAAAAACCATTTAACATTTAGTTTTACAACTATTTATAATTTTTTTTTTCTTGTTATTATTATTATTACTATTAATAGCAATATTATATGTAAGCTTACTTATTTAGGCTTTTTTTTGTTCTTCAACTTTTTTATTATTATTATTATTATGATAAAGTATCTTACTTCGTTTTCTTTTTCGTTCTGTGACATTATTGTCATCATCATCATCATCATCATCATCATCATCATCATTATTATTATTATAAAAAAATAAGTAATTTTATCCAACGTATATTTTTACTAACTATTTTAACTAACGTAACCTACGTTTGTCGTGTCTATTCCAAAAAGCAGAACTTGGACCAACTCACCTGTCTTTACTGATAGGAGGCTTGAAGGGCAGGGAAATAGCATCCAATATCAGAAGAGCTGTTTTCAGAGAAGAGTTTATCTGAAGAAGACGCACTAGCCTCCAGGAGTGAGAAAGTGTCTCTGCGCTCTCGGTTCGAGGTCTGCGGGGCAGCGGGGGTTCAGTTTAATACCTGCCGCAGGACGTTTGTCCGTCACCTCAGCAACGCGACACCCCCCCTGTAAACAGCTTCTCGTTCTTCTATTGGCTGGGCGGTTGTTATGGTGACTGGGCTTTTAATCGCGAGCGCACAGGTTCGTGCTTTACGCGCGTCCTTTTCTCGTCTGACTGGCAAAAAACCCCGATATTTTAAGAGACGAGAAAAACACATTAGGTTGTTAATAAATTATAAATGCAATTACATCGTTCCTCGAAGGAAATAATCAAAAGAAAATAATGCTAAACGCACATTCCAGTTACCTGTATACTTTTTTTTTACTACCTGTATACTTTTAAACTCAGCAGGCAAAATGGTTTTGGTATTTTTTCCCCGCATTTTTATTTTTATTTAAAATAGCTTATTAAAACAAATCAAATGTTAATTTGTTAACAGAGTTATTTCTACTTCATCTTGTGATTAATTACTTCCAGTATATTTCCAGGTTGATTCAGTCATATTATTATTATTATTATTATTATTATTATTATTATTGTTATTCAATTGAATAAAACAAGGTAATTTGATTGTGTTGTATAGTATTTATTATTTTTTATGATTTTTGATAAGATTTGTTTTTTTCTGTTTAATGTGAAGTTGTTATTAAATAATTATTTCTTAATAAGACACTTATATTTCTAGGTTGATTTATTGTTTTGTTTTGTTACATTTTTTAAATGCCATAAATCCTCATTTATATATTTTAAATGTTTTATGTATTTATTATGTTTCTTATTAATAATAATAATTTATAATTATTATGCGATGGCTTATGTTTGGTCTTATGTCTGATTTGTTTCATAATGATAATTTGCTTCTCTCTCTCTCATTCAGAGTCGGTCTGTTGACCTGCTGATTGGCGGTTGTCACATGTTAAAGTGCTTTTGTAGAACTTGCAGGGAAGCACTCAGCCCTACTAACAGAGCTCTCAAGAGGACAATCTGTCTTGTATCTTTTTATCCTCCATCTATGTTACCAACAAGAAGTGCATTCCTTAAACAACTCCCCCTCTGCTATCCGAAGAGATGTGCTCAAACTCTTAACACCTACCTCCTTAAATCTGTCCTGAGTGCAGTTTGAGGTTTATCCCCTTGACCGTCAGTTTCGTTTATCAGTGACTAAAAAGCAGTGTATGTGTCATTTGTGTGAAAACAATCCTAATACGTGCTACACAGTGTTGCTGAATGCAGTCTGACACCTGAACTCTTGTCAAGAAGACTTTAGTCTGTCTCAGTCCCATTAACAAGCATTGTATTGAGAGTCCCTGAAGTCCTTTCCTCTCCTCCATTAGTGCCAGCCATGCGTGAAATCACTCCAAACGCATTCCTTATTGTTTGACCCCGACATGTTTGTTCTCGGTCTGATCTGATTGTTCAAGGCCATTTTAGACCCGTTATTCCTCTTTAAGTACTCAACATGTGGCTTTGATATGTTTAACGAACTGAGCAATTTCATATATTCACGTTTTTAAAACCAACTAACTTTGAATCAATCTGTTTGCTTTGAGTTTAAAGAGTTTACAAATAATAAATCGTCCATGTTATCATTATCAGTGTCGAATTCTAATATGCCAACCCCAAACCCTGCCGTTGTTATTTTTATTTATTTATTTTTTTTGTATGTTGTTTTATTTATAAAAAGTGGTTTACCACTAGAGGGCGCAATCGCACAGCCGCTCACAACTCGGCAGTCTGGTTCACCTTTTATCATTTTCAGCGATCTATTCATTATTTTATGAAATGTTTATTTTTTTTATTTTTTTTTTACCATTTAATATTAGCCTACACAAAATAGCCAATTATGAAATTATTTTCTCATGTTAAATCAAATAATATCAATCCAAATAGCATTTTATTCTGAATAGCTTAAAAGTTAAACCATTTCCAAAAACTAATATGGATACGATAAAAAAAATAACTATGGTATATGGTAGCCTAGCCTTTTGAATACATTTCAATGCATTTTATCGAAACTAAAATAAATAGCTTACGTTTTAAACAATATACTGCTTAAAATAAACCTGGTTACTAGAACAAGTCTAAATCTAGTCCTCCAAATCTAACGATCACTGGTGGTTTAAGATGCCTTGATATGATAGGCCCTATCCATGCATTTTTAATAGTGCTTTAAGTGTTGCGATACTTTTGGGGCCACTTTAACGCATCTTCTCACCGCACATATGAAAGTCTGAGCAAGAGGACAAGAAGAGAGCGAGCATCAATGATGGTCCTCCTAGTTTCACTTTGATCAATCAAACGTGTTCAAACACGTTTTTTGTGCAATGGTAAAGATTGCTAATAAACGATGTGTTGGCTTTCCAATAGAGGGCGCTGCCTACCGGTATCACGTATATACCGGGTTAAGCTTTCTCTGTATGTCAAGACAAGCTATAAAGAAGTCATCCTCACAAACAAGGTCTAGATTTGTCAGCTTACATCGCATTAAAGTATCCGTTTTATCTTTTTTATTTTGCTTTCTCTGAAATCCTAAAGAGCCACTGCTAAAGTCAGGATAAGTCTGTAGGGGCTGGATAAAGTAAACCAGGGTCTAATCAGTAAAAATATCATATATTTATATATACTTAAAAATGTCACTTTTGGTGTAAGTTTAGCTGTTTATCGTTACGTAGTAGTGGGATATTTGCCGCTTTGATACTTTCTCCTTACATCATTTCTCAGAGTGGATCGATGCAGTTGAAGGTATATCCAGCCTGCAGTCTCTCACTACTAATACTAACGTCACTGTATCCTTCTCACAACCAGATCACTGAGTTACAACTCAATACACACAGAACGCCCAGCTTCATTACATTATAGATAGGCTTCTCCATAACAGGCTTTCTCTGACACCCAGTCTGAATTATTCAGACGCTCAGCTGGGTGGGTTGAAAGAAACTCCTGAATTCATTTCAAAGCTCTTGCTGACAAAAGGCCCATTTACACCTGGCTGAAGCCTTCATGCTCTTGGGACATAAGGAAAACGAACCAGTCAGTCAAATGTGTTACCCATGTCTTTCACTTTAATTATTTATTTATTTATTTATTATAATAATACTAATCATTATTGTTATTGACATTACCATTTTTTTGGTGTTTTTTTTTTTTTTTTTGGGGGGGTGCGGGGGTTGGGGTGTACGTACATTGTACCCCCGCCGCCCCGCCAAGCCAAACGAAACATTACAAAATATATATCTTGTAACCAGCTCTGTAAAGTACTTTACGTTGTATCAGACCATGCCTAGCAGATTGATGATGAGTGTAATCCAGATAAGAAGCACTGCTCGTCTGAAATCAGGGATGAAAAGGTCTTTTTCCCAAATCTCTTTGAAACGCTTTGACAGATCAGGTGTCAAACTATTAATTAAATTATAAATGACTGAGATGAGATGCTTATCGTTTGGTTTTAGCTCCAAAAAAACTGTGTAGTGGATATTCTGGGGGACGATTTGGGAAGTGAGGAAATTTCTCATCTGAAAAAAAACGAAATAGGTGGCTATTGGGTAGATTAAACCTGGCTGACAGAGAGGAAAAGGAAGTGAATACATTCTCTTCATACAATTCCTTAACTGAATGTGTATCATTACAGGCCCATATGAGAAATGCAGAGACCTAACAAGATGGTGAGAAAGCATGATTTTTCAAAATAGACTTATTTATAGAGTCCAGAACATTTCCTAAATTGAGACCAGATTCTTAGAGAATTTGAAACAGAAGGTAAATTAAATTTAGTTGATGAAATTTCTGTATGAAGCCAGGGTGGGTAAGGTTTGGGTAAGTGAGGGTTACTCCAGTATAACATCTTGCTAATATTACATGCCCAGAAATAGTGCTGGAAATCTGGAAGGGACAGGCCACCTTTTGATTTAGAAAGTTGAAGAACAGATTTCTGAGGTCGAGGTGGTTTATTTCCCCAAAAGAATGGCCGTACTGTGCCATCTAAATCTTTAAAGAAAGATCTGGTGATGAAAACTGGAATGTGCTGAAAAAGATTAAGTAATTTAGGCAGAGTGACCATTTTAATCAGGTTAACACGTCCAGCTAGAGACAGAGGGAGTGTGGACCACCTACTCATGTGCTCCTTAATTCGACTGACGAGAGATACAAAATGATGGCTAAATAATTGGCCATAGAACTTAGTATAGAATATACCTAAGTATCTGAAACCCTCTAAGGATAATTTAAAGGGAAACTGGGAGAAAGAAAGATCTCTAGCTGCAGGGTTTACCGGGTATAGTTCACTTTTTGGCAAATTAATTTTACAGACTTTCCCAGAACTTCAAGAATAGAAGGGATAGACTAAGAAGGGTTGGAGACGCAGAGTATTAAATCATCATAAAGACGGAGTTCGTGGGCTATTTATTAACATTTTTATTTATTTATCTAGTTTGTAAGTTTTTTATATTGTTCTGTATTCTCATATATTTCTTCTACTGTGTATTTTGTACTGTACAGTAATTTTATCTTTTTATTCTCTTATTTAAATGTACTCTACTTTATTTTTCATATTTACTCCCTACCCGTAGTCTTTTATTTTAAGCTCTGAGCAGTTGTCTAAGCATTTCACCGCATATCGTACTGAGTATGACTGTGTATGTGACAAATAACATTTGAATCTTAGTATTATTCTGCTGGTTTTAATGAACAAAACTGGCTTTGCCTTTAATCACATGTATAGTCTAAAGGAGTATACAGTGAGTGTGTATTCACTAAAAGCAATGTAAATATAAATGTTTCAATCATTTTTTTATCATAATACATTTTGATTTTGATGGGCCTAAAAATAATAGGAGTAATAATAATTTAAAAAAAATTGCTTTTTAAATGTTTAACCTTATAATATCTATGTATCTATCTATCTATAGCTCTAGCGTAATTCCTCACCTCTGTGTCATGTTATGTAATTTCCTTATTTATAGTTTTTGTTTATTTATATCACGTTCTACTTTGTATTTATATTTGATAGAATTTGAAATAACAAAAGCTTTCTCTGTTCTGTTCACAGATAGATAGATATTTTGTCTCGTGTTGTGCTTGATATCGCATAGCTTTTTACTTGTCATAAAATATTTTGTTATTAATAATAATAATAATAATAAAAAAGTTTTCATCTGACCAATAAAAACGCGACGCTCTTCTGTCATTCCGACCAATGAGAGAGCTCGTGCCGCTCGCTCGTGTCCAACCACGCACGACGCGTTGCTATAATCTACGTCACTTGAGCCGATTGCCCATTTGTCGATGGACCAATGGGACGCCCGTGTGTACTCGCTGTTTTGGCTCCGCAGCCAATCAAAGAGCGCGTTTGGGTTTGTTGTTGGTGATGCTGACATGAGATATTTGTTGTTACTGGAAGGCGAGCGAGGAGAGAGCGTGAAGGAAGAAGGGCCTGGCAGCGACGCTCGCTTTCAACGAACGCACACGCATCGCACGGAGCTTTCCGTTCACGGGAGTCGCGGAGGAGCGAACAGCGGCGAAGTCGGTGAATATGGACGAGCTGAGGCATCAAGTGATGATTAACCAGTTTGTTTTGACCGCGGGCTGCGCGGCGGATCAGGCGAAGCAGCTTCTGCAGGCGGCGCACTGGCAGTTCGAGGTAACTTAACCAGAGATTAATAATCGATAGCGCCATTATTCACCGCGACGCTTTATTCCACGGTCTAGGCTATTTTGGGCTGTGTATCAAATCCCGGTGATCTGCTCCGCAGGGCTCGAGACAGCCGCCAGCGTTCGCGCAGAGCGCTTTTCACGTCACCTTGGCTGCATTCACTGCGTTATATGAAGTCACGTCGCGTTTGTTTACTAGTAAATGGCGTTTGGTTTCGGATGGCCGGTGTTTTCACGCTATTGTTAGCCGGCTAGGCAGTCTGACTCTTTTGAAGGAAACCGCTTTGTGTTTGAATCCGCACTCACTGAGGTTATCTGCTTGTGTGATGCAGTCCAAGACACTAACGGTGAAATAAAGATGTGTTTTATAGTCGTGTAAATCAAGTCGAAGCTGCTCAGGGAGACTTGCTCAAGACATTTTTGCTGTGCACATTGAAAATTGATGGGTATGTAAATGTATAAAAAGGTACATTTATTTATATATATATAAGGGGTATTAAAGGGTTAGATTATTTTAGTGCTGTCTAACGATTAGTCACATCCAAAAAGTTTTTGTTTACATAATATATCAATGTGTACTGTTATTTTTATATATATATATACATATATACATAGTATATACATAGTGTATATATATATATACATAGTGTGTATGTATACATAGTGTGTATATA
>JAUYWG010000033.1:19120712-19149701 GCA_034779775.1 Enteromius afrohamiltoni
ATTTACACACAATAAATAAACACAGTACACGCACATGTTATGTAAACAAAAACGTATTTTGACATGGATTGATAGCGATTAATAGATTGCCTGCACTTCTGTGCATGTTGTATATAGTGCACTAGGTTGTATGAGGGCATACTGCTGTTGTCATATCTGTTGCTTCATACTCATTACTGTGGTAATTGCGTTTGGTAACTTTTGCTGTCGGTTGTGAAAGAAAGGAAGTCAACCACACCTTCACCAACAGATACGCTTGTGTTTACACTCCCAGTTTTGACGTTCTCAATTCAGCTGTGTTTATCCTGGCGTTTCTGCAGGGTCCAGATGGTTTCTCTGATATGTCTGAGTGATCTATTGTGGCTGGAGTACTTTGAACAGGTGGTCTAACAGGGTCTCTCTCTCTGGAGTTGGTACTAGTGTGTGTGATTGATTGTATCAAGTGCATGTCTAGGACAAGTGTCCCCTTTGGATCTTGTATAGCTTCGGTGACAGATGAAGGAGTCAGAGAGGTCTGCTCTTAACCTTCTGATCTCATTCTGTGATAACATCAGGACGGAGAGCAGCCAGGGCCGGCTAAAGCTTACATACTGTGAAAATATCCACACGTTGACCAACTGTTGGCTGTGCTTTGGTCTCATTAAGGTTCGATTCATTTTGGTAGCTTAGAAGCACAACTTAATTTTCATGGCTTTCGGTTGCATCTTGTGCATGAGACACGAGTGGCATGCTGCTGTGGTAGTAAAACCAAAGGGACAAAAACATGAAAAAACAGTGCCGTTACCTAGTGACAGTGGTAAACATCTGTCACTGTGTTACCATGCAAGTCAGAATATGATAGTGATACGATAGTGTAGAAAGCCATGAAACCACCGGTGACATTTTCGAGTGTTTGTTGCTATTCTCGGAGCGACTGGTCTCCACGTTACAGTGCTGCATGGAGCAAAGTGAGTGTGATTGGTTCTAGCAGTTTCTGTGTGGATTCTCCATTTGTCTCTGTCCCTTTCTGCTCATCGCTGACCTGGTTTATTGTGAGCTTGCCGTGTGTTGGTAAGATGGCTCTCTGTGGGCTTGTTCTGCACCCACTTATTCCCATTGGAGCGGCAGAAATCATTCGCAGGGAGGCTGGATATGACACTCTGGCTTTGTCAAAACCTGCTAGAAACAGACAAAAAAAATCACAATCGTTTTTGTTGGTGTTGTAATCGTGATTGTAGTTTACATGATAATACCTTTGCGGGCCGACCGAGCGCTGTATTTACGTAGGCTGAAATGTCTTTAAATGGGTGCGTTGCAGATTTATGCGTTCTTAAATAAAGGCCGCAACTTAACGGCATTGTTTCCAGTGTATTTTCAGTGTAGCCTGCATGTAACAAATTCAAAATCGTTCGTTTCACTTTGGTTTGAAAGCATTTCGAATGTTGAGCGAATAGAATTTCTGTCTGTCTGGATGGTAACAGTGGAAAAACATAATGACTTTGGAGCAATTTGATGAAATCGAAACCACAAAACCAGGGAGATTTAAAGATCTCTCGGAAGCTGATACAAACATTTGAAAATCTGGAATCTGAGGGTGCAAAAAAAATCTCAGTATTGATGAAGTTCTCAGCAGTGCATATTAGTAATCAAAAGTTTTGTTGGGATATATTTACGATAGGAAATGTACTAAATATTTTCGTGGAGCATGATCTCTGTATAGAGTAATGATTTGTGGATAAAATAAAAGAAACATTTCAGCAAAATGTTGAAGGAAACATTGGGCCTTCAGCTTGGGCTCTTTCATGGTCACGTGAATTTCCCAATCGCATGGATTCCTGTTGAAATGACTAGACTTGGCCAAATGATGGTGAATCTGACTGCGCCGTAAAGAATTTCCTTCATTTCAGAATGACTTCCAAAGCTTCGATCTTCTGTACTTCCAGAGTCAGCGACTAGAATTCCCGCTGGAAAGAATGTTGCTACAACCTGGGAATTTTCTTTCAGACACGATCACGATTAATGCGTGAAATCCCAGCCAATCAATCAGAGTAGAGCTTTTTCAGCTGATGGCTAGGGACAGATGGACAGTATTTTGAACCTTGTGTAAGATGAAAATGAATGTCAAAATTAAGAATAACATGGACTAAAAGAAACAAAAAATGACAGATAACCAAAAAAAATTGCTTAATAACTGTATACTCAATAATCTGGCCGCTTTTGGCCATTTTTGTGTGCAATCCGAACAAGCGAACTTTCCAGTATTACCCTGTCCTGGATGGAAAGCTCATCCGGGTTACAAGCTGGCCTGTGTGTATTATTTAGTCGTTCATCTCAGCATAGACTCTTTGTTAGCAGTCTATCCTCCTTTAGCAGTTAGTGCCAGCGTTAACACAATACAGATGCTCCGAGGTACAAGCGAGCGTTGTTTAGAGCCATAACCGCGCGTGTGTGTGTGCAGTGGGAAATGAGCAATAGTCAAGCGCTTGAATGGGAACAGTCTCTGCACACATGACGGTGTTTGGGGGAAGGACAGAGAAGACCTGATGACAAAGAACTCTGTGGTTCTGTAGCAGCAGAAAAACAATGGCAGATCGGAGAGTTCATCTTGATATGTGTGTCACGTCAAGCTGCAGACATTCCTGCACTCGCCGTGGCTGTTGTTAAACAAAACGAGAGAGCTGGAGAAAGACCGATAAAGACAGGAGAGGGGGGAAGGGGCCGGACAGGGGGAAGAGAGCTCACTGAGGGAAGTGTTACCAGACGAGGCCCTGAGCGAGAGAAGGCCAGACACACACGTGTTGGGCAATATTTTGACTCTGAGCATGTGATTCAACGTCAGATCATACTCTGAAACCGTGCTGAAATGATAGTCTACTCTTGGGCCATTTACATTTACAAAAATATGAATTATTTGTACATATACTCGCATGGATTCAAGGGAAATGTTATTAATTGATAAAGTCAAAAAAATGTTTTCGTATTTGGAATAATTTATGATGTCATTTATGACGCAGTGTGTAAATGTGATGGAGACCGATGGAGTCTGTGGGTATTTTTGCCCTTAATTTATCTAGACTGAGATCTTAGAAAGAAAAGCTGGACATTTGCTCATGTGTGTTTTTCCGCGCTCACATATTTCTGTGTCTCTGAGCCTGCATAGTCTACTAGTCCCTAGGGTCCTGCACAGATTGCGTGACCGTTTAGAAACCCTCGTTTGATGGCAGAGCGCTTGGACTGGTTGACCCGCGGCGTCACGGTCGGGGGAGGAGGGAGCAGAGAGCGGCCCTTTCCAAACCAGAGTTGTTCTGCTCATTCATGTCGTAACACAGATCCCTCCAGCTCATCCCTATCTCTTTATCTCTCTCTTTCCGCAGACGGCTCTGAGCTCCTTTTTCCAGGAGGCCAACATCCCCAGTCATCACCAGATGGTAAGTGTGTTTAGTTGAGAGAGAGAGAGAGAGAGAGAGAGAGAGGAGGAAAAAGAGCAGCGCCGTGTTCAGCATCCTGTCATTGTCATCAACCAACATAGAGAGAATAACGAGGGGCTGAACTTCCTGAAGGCCACAGATATTATTAAAGAGCCTGAAATACACTTATGCTGCTCGGGGCTTCTTAGAAACTTGTTTTTCATGCCCAGTTTCCAGCATCTCTCCGATTAAATTTTGACGTCATATCCAGGGCTAATTCTGGATGTTTCAGTAAATGGTCTTCGTCGACTAGGAAGGAAGTTTTAAATTGTGTGTATTTGCACATGTTTAATTTTAATTAGACCTGGAAATATAAAAATGAAGTACCTGCAAATATTGATACAATATATGTGACGCAATGACCTAAGAGTTTAGATGAGTGTAGCACTGATGCTTTAAAGGAGCTGAACTCAAGGTTTTAACATGCTGACAGGTTCATCTGCTTTTAAGCAAAAATATCTGGGACGAATAAACTCTGTGATTCTTGTAGAGTCTAAAACTCCCCCTCATGTGCCCACATCCTGTCTTCCTGGATATGTAGCCTCATGAATTAGCAGTTTGAAGGTATGCTGGACAAATCTGACCCAGCCAGTGACCGCTCGGTCAGTCATGTGCTCTGGGGCTTGATGAAGTGACTTTTGGGTCTGTTCACACAGACACAGCTGTTTTGGACTTCTTCGTCAGACGGCTAAAACACGAACTGTGCTGTTTCCTCTTTGAAAAAAACAGCCGTGGAGTCTGCTGAGGGTTATGCAATCCGTTTTTCTTCTCACAAAACCAGTCCGTGTGGACAAGCTGCGATATGATTCTTGCAGTTGTGCTGCGTTTTAAAAGCTTGACGTCAGCCTCCACCCACGACATGTACGTGCCTGAATCTGTGTGTGTGTGTGTGTGTGTTTTCTTTCTTCTCTCGGGCTGTAAGTGAGGGGGAGCGTGTTTGAGAAAGGCAGAGGCAGGAAGTCTATCTGTGTTTGTTTTTATTTTGAGAGCAGCCATTACATCATGCAGCTGGGGACCATATATGGGCAAATGGGCGGAGCAAAGACGAGCAGGATCTGACTGGATCAGAAGCACGCGCGTGTGTGTGTGTGTGTGTGTGTGTGTGTGTGAGAGTGAGTGTACAATACAGATGCAGTCAACAATGAAGTCATTTATAAACACACAGGACCCGTTTCCTGAGGGACGCAGATGTACATGCTTATGAGCCACATCCGTTTTGCTCTCCTCACAAAAGAAATAAATACATTTGGTATTTTTATCTAAAGTGAACTGTTAATATCTTATTAATACCTTTTAATGATTTATTTTCCTTCTGAAGGAATTGTTTTTTTCTCCTATTTTACAAATAATGCATAATACAGTTTTGTTGACAATTACACAATATTTATTTCTTGTTTAGTAGTTATTTGATGGATGCCATTTATCATAATTTTCATTATGAGGAATATTCATAAAAGCAGTTCGCAATGTAAAATGTAGTTTTTCAAAGCATTACGTTTGAATAATTCCAATAAATGACTATTGTTAATGTTTTAATGTAGTGCTGTCAAATAAGTATATATATATTTTTTAATGTAATATGCATATTGTGTATATTTATGTATACAAGTACACATACACAGTATATATTTAGAACATTTTTACATGTATACATTTCTATATTGTTATATTTTATATCATATAGAAATATACTTACAACATTT
This sequence comes from Enteromius afrohamiltoni, assembly GCA_034779775.1. NCBI lineage: Eukaryota > Metazoa > Chordata > Actinopteri > Cypriniformes > Cyprinidae > Enteromius > Enteromius afrohamiltoni. The sequence goes on from JAUYWG010000033.1 coordinate 19,125,862, forward strand.
TTTCTTAAAATGTATTTATATATAAACACGAACGCATCAATGTATACTTTTAAGTAAACAAAACCTGAGCAAATGCAAAAATAATCTGAGCATTCACCACAAGATATACAATACAGTTTTGATGGGTAGATCAACATTAAAAAACAAAATAAACATTAAAGATTTATTAGTAAGGCATTTACGTAACGACTGTTTCTCGCCAAAACATGGTGTGAATGCAGCACCTTCAAAAAGGTTAGTTGGATGCATTCAAAATATGATAAGAAACTATGTTCTTTCACAGTGTTCTAAATAGAACACAGACAATGGATTTGTCGTTACTTGCCATTTCTTTGTATTTATTTGTGGAGTTTACTAGCAGTTTCTGAATTAAAACGGTTTTAAAGTAAACGCCACTCCAGTGTTAGAGGTCTGTAGTCGGATCAGCTGTGGCAGTAGCCCAAAGTCACGAGTCTGGACCTGTCTTCCTGTAGAGGAACCTGCTGAACTAGGCTGCCCTCACTTCTCAGCAGCGCCGGGCCTGTTATTGGCACACATCTGCTTTGATTATGTCTCGAGGCTGTGCAGGGCGCCATAGTAAGTCCCGTGGGTTTCAAACAGGTCCTCTGAGCTCCTGGCTGGGCCCAGCGCACACTGTTTTGACTCTCTTAGCAAAACACTCCACCCTCTGCACAGTTTAAAGTGCTCGCAGAAACCTGTAAACATTCATGCTGCTCAAATCATATATTTACTGCGCTGTAACAAAAATACAAGCTACACGTTACTGGTTTAACTGGGAACTGGTCTCTTAACTTGTATTGAATCTGAAACATTCCTTTATCATCCGCGGTCTCTCTGTTTTAAACATCATAGCTTATTACGGACTGCTTGAGGTGCTTAGAAATCTGAGACATGTTGTCATGAAGCATCTACAGTCTTTAAACTACTGATAAAAGGTGTTGGTTTAACCATAATTGTCAGATTCCAACTTATAAAAAGCATTCACGTCTTCATAGAAGCCATAATTACAGCTTAAAAACGCTGAATGTTCTCTGAGCTCAGATTCGAAACATTCAAAATGTAGTAGGTCATGATTTAAATTCTGTTTTAACGCAAGTTAAATGGTATATTGAAAGTAGTGTGTTACAGTATTTAGTAACTTATACAGTCATGGCCAAAATGATCGGCTAGGACATAAATTGTGTTTTGCTAAATTTGCTGCTTAAGCTGTTCATTCACGTCGTTTCTAAACAATGCCACTGCTAATACTTGTAGAAACAATCGATGAGAATGAACACCACAACAGTTTAAGTTTAAGCAAATTCCACTACTTTTGGCCATGACTGTAGTTTTGGTACTTGACTTAAACAAAGTTTAAATATGGAGATGCACCGATTGACTGGCTAGTGATCGGAATCGGATGATTTTTTGTATGACCGGCCCAGATCGGTGACCGGCCGGTCAGTCTCACATCTGCCCGGATTACGCCAACAGGGTTTGAGAAATCGCAGACAAATGCCCAAAAATAACAGGCAAATCGGTGCTCGTTCACGCGAGTGACAGTCACACAGTGTGAACAATCAAAGACGCGATCTGAGAGAATCGCCGACACCTGTGAGATATTCGGCATGCTAAATATCTGGACCTGTCTGCGATTCAAAATCATGCCGTGTGAATGTGTTCTGACTGAATAACATCGGCGATTACCTACAGCCAATGAGAGAGCCCCATACACGGCAGCGGGCTGTTGGGGGAGGAGTTACGAAGGTATAGAAAATAATTATCATGCAATGCAATTTGTGCGGCAAGCTTATTTTGCCTGCTATCATGTTTAATAATAATCCCAGTCTCACGTGAGAACTCTTGCACACGTGACCTCGCGTTGTTTCCATGTCACTTCACGCGTGTGTTTGACAGTGAGACAGAGTTATCAGCGTGAAAACCCTCTGTCGCCGATCTATCATGCAGTGTGAACACCGCAGCGACGGAATAATACCCCAGATAGTCACTCAGTGTGACGCGACTACTCTGAAAATCATGCAGTCTGAACTCTGCACAAAGCTAGCGCTTTGACAATGCTTCTTTGTCCAGACAAACTTTCCTTTAAACTTTCCCGTTTTTATTTTTTATTTTATTATTAAAAAAATGAATAGGTTTGTTAGTATAACTATACTAATGTTAGTTATACCCCGGAACCTATTTTATACCTTACAAGAAGATCCTGTAAAGTTTAATAATTTATTTTATTATGAAATAAATTTACATTAATATCATATGCTTTAAAAAAAAAAAAAAAGTCGGAATCGCGAAAAAATTCTCTATTTAAATAAATTAAGTTATAAAGTTAAGTTATAATTTATATAAAATATTTTATTTCAGCTAGTTGCCAAGATAACATTCCGTGATATATTAAAAAAAAAAATAAAACATTATATAAAAAAATAAAACATAAAATAAATATTAACTGTAGAGATGATTTATATAAATGACGAAAACAAAACTACTAAATGCTCAGCCAAAACCAAAATGGAAAATCTAACAAATAAAAGCTAATTCCAAACACTGGCTAAAGGCACGTTCACCCAAAGGAAGATAGCAATAAAGATACAATTGTAAAACTCGATATTAGAGAAAAACAGCATTCACACCACGACTAGAATGATAAAGGCACAGAGAAACGATATCACTGGAATCACTTCTAGCTGATGAGTGATACAAACATCAACAGCCAATCAGAATCCATCCTGCTATCACGAACTCAAACATTTAAAGCGTGTGTGCTTAGAATAAACAGATCGTTATCTTTATAGTCATTGTTCTTGGTGTGAATGAAGCTTTACACAAAACTTTTTTTTTATTTTTGGGCAGGATATCCAACTCTATTTATTTATTTTCAAAAGTTTATTAAGAAGGCATTTGCATGTCGACTGTAACTTACGAAATTGCATTTTTGTCTATTGATTACTCAAGTGTTTGTAATTGTAATAAATTCTTGCGTTTTCGTTCAACACCGTTCGTGGCGGCAATAGTGTAAAGAACTACAGGGTGTTGCTTACGAGCTGTAGAGGAGTGTAGTGCAGCTGTGTTTTTCCAGACGCTGTGTTTGATAAGCAGTGTTGATGTAAACCGTGAAGATGTGACCTTTGAGTGTTTGTATCCATACTGAAGCTGCTGTCTGGATGACCTACTTAACAGACGGATGTGTGTTTGTCCCTTTGACCGGCATCAGAGCTGCTCTGGCAAAATAAAACTTAATAAATTCCTCTGCTGACAAACCCTTCCTGCTCTTATATCGGTCACCTGATCTGTGTGTGTGTGTGTGTATGTTGTGGTTATTAAAGGAGCAGTTATCAGGAGCTGAAACTGCTGTCAGTAATGTGGCCTAGTTTTGGATGGGAATCATGGGACTGATGTTCAGCACAGTGTTGTCCAGCGAGCATCCTTTTGTTTAGTAGCTCAGAGTCCCATAATGCCTCATCTGTAGCTGATACAATATATATATAATATTTGGACATTTATCCACCAGGTCAAAGTCATGTGGTGTGACCAGCAAGTATTCTAAAAATAATTGTTTTTACATAATATTTGTTATAAAAAAGCATTTATTAGTTTGTTCTATTGATTTATTTTTTAACAGTATGGTGTAAGGAAAATGTTATTGCTTTTTTATTAGCTGCTTATCAGATTTATTAAAAAAGGAAAACCAAAATATCAGATGGTCCTAAGTATTCAGACCTCAGTATTTAATAGAAGCACATACAACCACAGGTCTTTTTGGGAAAGAAGCAACAAGATGGACAGCACCTGAGTTAAATATATGAGTGCCACGCCACAGGTCTGAATACTTAAGACCATGTAATATTTCAGTTTTTCTTTTTTACTAAATCTGCAAAAATGTTAACAATTCTGTTTTTCTGTCAATATGGGGTGCTGTGTGTAGATTAATGAATGATTGATTGTATCAAATGAATGATTTTAGCAAATGGCTGCAATAAAACAGAGTTTGTGTTTTTGTTTGTGTTCAGATGTGCACTCCGCGCAACACTCCTGCCACGCCGCCCAACTTTCCCGACGCCATCACCATGTTCTCCAAGCTGCGGACGTCCGAATGCACGGGTGGCAGCGGAGCCGCCGCTTCGGGCCAGGTGTCTATGGCCTGTTCTCCTCCTCCCCACTCCTCCGCACAGGGATTCGGCTCTTTCTGGGCCTCCTCGCCCCCCAACCACCAGCCCGTCTGGCTGCCGCCGTCCTCTCCCACGGGCCACCACGCGCTCCATCACCACCACCATCACATGCACCAGCCACCCACGTGGCCGCCCGTCTCCCAGCCTGCCAACGGCCAGCAGACGCCCGTCATTTCAGCCCTGCACGGCCAGAGATGAGACTCTGTGGCAGGGGGAGGTGTACATTGGGGGTGAGGATACACGGTTTAATGGGGTGGGAATATACTCACTGAGACTTTGGATGGCCAAGGGGGAACGACACGGTGGTACTCTTTCTTTCAGTTTTCTTAAGATGAACAATCTCTCTTCTTTTGGAGATCTCGTTTTGATCTTCCACCCATTTTTGATTTAATTTCTGTCCGAACCTGGGAAGAACCACTAAAATAAAAATTATGGACGTTATTAAGAGGTGTTAGAGTCCCAAAGAAGCCTCTCTTTTGTTTTCGCTATTCAACAGCCAAGGAAAGCCACGGAGTCGCCGGCAGTGGACGATCTGGACAAGTGTGTGTGCGTGTGAATCTTCATTTGTTCCCCGTATTCGGACTCTCTCGTCCTCTGTAGCTCTGTCTCGGCAACAAGCACTCGCAATAAAACGGCTGAATCACATATCACGGTGCCGTTCTGCATCCCAGGAAGCATCAGGACGACGTTTCTGTATAACTAGTGTGTTTTTAACAGAGGCTGTTCTAAGATGATTAATCACCTCGTTTCTTCGAAATGCATTCAGAATCAACAAAAACTATTGGTCCAGATGTAAATGGGAAAAAAAATCAGGAAAAGTTTGCAATAATCCTGGCCAGAAAGTTTATTGTATGAGGTTATTCCAGGAAAGCTTGTTGCGTTTAAAACTAAAATCGTCATGGAGGAATACAGACTCAAGTTAAAACGTATTTTGTGTTTGTTTGTTTTTTTTCCACCCCCAAGAACTAAAAGTGCTAGCAGACTCTTGTGAAGAGCTGAGCGTCCAGCACAGCCGGTGTAGTAAAGCTCAGCTCCACCTACCTCAGCTCCAGCCGTGGCCTGATCCTACCTCCGGCGGCTGAATGGGCTCTCTGTGCGACCGAGGGCTTAAATACCTGTGTGAGAGCGATGAGACGCCTCCGTGGACGAGGACTGATCTGGTGTCACATATTGGCGTTTGTGTTGTACTGATTGTAATGTAATCGAGCGGGAAGGCTGACCCTAGATCAGGACACTGATTGGCAGTGGTTTTCTGAGATGAAGTGTTTCTTTAGTTTCGCATGATGTCACCTTCCCTTCATTCGTTCATCACTTTTGCCGTCTTGCGGTTTGAATTTGTGGTTTAGTGTGGACCTCAGTCTGGCTGGACGCCACATTTAATGTGTAGCGACTGTAAATGAAGCTGTGAGGATATAATTGTACAGGTTTTTCTTTTACATCTTTGTTACATCAGTTGTTTAGTCGATCAAACGTTCTCCAAAAACTCTTTTCCATTTATTCGTATTCGTAGCAATTAAGCAATACAGCATTCATTTCAGTTTAAATAAGAATAGATTAATAACAAGGGCACACAGAACTGTATATTCATAAAATATCTGCGCAAATTGAACTCTTTTCAGTTTTGGTTTGTGAGAATGGATTTATGTATGGTGTACAAAGGAGTTTGTTCAGCTCGTTTCATGCCAAGTTCTTTCATTTTTGTGCAGGTTGTTTTAACATTAATTTGTTTTGATGCAATAACAAATTTGTGAATTATGTAAATCACTTGTTTCATGAATAAGGCAAGTACATAATTTTTTTTCATTTGTTGCGTTGAATCAAATAGTCGCAAATCTTGCCAAGAAAAGATTTTTGAACCATTTACACATTATTAGTTAAATTGTCATTATATAGATAATTAAAAACAAATCTGCGTTTTAAAATTGCATTCTCTGTTAAATCAACACTATCTCACGACCAATTCCTATGTGTTTTACAAGGTGGCTAATTTGTACGATTTTGTACATACTCATTCGTAAGGTTTTGTTTGATTTCTGAGGGATCATTCATACAAAATTCAACAAATGAAAAAATCTCATAAAATACGTACGTTTTTTTAAAAAAAAAAAAAACTTAATTTTTACGAATTGGCCACCTAGTAAAATATGTACAAATTGCTGTGAGATCAGGTTGGTTAAATTGTACCGACAAGCTTAAATGCAAAGAAAGCCATTGCGAATTATTTACTATTTAAACTGTTAATTTTACAACTATTTTCCAAATTCTACCTTCTTGCGTTTAAGTACAATAATGATTTAAATGTAGCTGAATTTAAAAACTATTTGTACATCTCAAATACATAATTGTTCAATTTAAGCGCAAATGTCTATAAAATTATTATTTCGTAAATTTCCGTAACTGAAATACAAATTAATTCTCGCAAGTTGATTTAATTGTGACTGGATTTACCAACGTGCATTGCGTTCAGTTTAGCGCATACCGAATGAATTTGCGGATGTTCATAAAACCAGGTTTGCGTAAATTTAGTTTTTTACTTATTGACGGTCATTGAATAAACTAACAGCTTCCTTCAGTTGCACCAGCCTGAATATGGCGTCTAATTCTAACTTGGGTCCATTTTAAACATTAGCCATTTTGATTTAATCATAGACGGCTATGTGATGGATCAGCTTCTGTGTTTTGGCCCAGAAAATGCATGTGAAATCCGAAAAAAGTACTCTTGGTTTTGGAAAACGCCACTAGAGCGATAATGGCAGATAATTGTTTGGTCTTCCGCCACATTTGGTGGCTGTTGTTTGCTGCGTAGAAAGAAACCTAGCATGTTGGTCTCCAGAGGTTGACAATAAGTGTTTCGTAGCCATGTGGGCCGTAGGTCATTCCTGCCAAGACGATTTCTGTTGAAGTGGTGCAAGAGATGCGAGTCTGAAGTCAAACGGCGGTGGCTCTGATGTCAGTGTCTGGAGTTTGTCTGACCAGTGCCTTGAGGTTTCTGAAGCGTCTCCATTTTATTCAGCTGTCGCACGGTTGGATTCCCATAGCAACAGGGCCAATACTCTCAAATGTCATTCTCTGGAGCGCTGAAAGGCACAAGCATTGATTGTTTGAACAGTTGCGCTGCCGTAGACCTCGTGATTCAGTTCTTCGAGGACGTGTTTGTTTAGACTGCGGCTGAGATGATCAACATTCGCCGTGAGTCATCAAGAGGCAGGAAGACTGACCAGTTCCTTCATCGAGAAAACAAATTTGTTAGCGAACAACCTTTTGTATCGATTTCCCTCCTGTACTATCTGTTCTTTTCCCTTGTTGAGATTTGTATTTATATGTCTGACAAAAAAAGCTAAGATCTGAAACCATTTTGGAGGTCATTGTGTTTTTATTAAGGTCGTAATAAATGATTTAATGACTAGTGTGGTTTACGTTATTTCTCTTCAACGTGTAACAACTAAGTGTGGATATCCTGCATGCAACAGCAGCCCGTTTCCCATAATAACAATCCTGTATTGTACCCGTTTAGGTATGTTAACGATTACATGACTGAAACTGGGACATCAATACACATGCTAGCAAGTGTCTATGCAAGCATAATGTCAGCCAAACAGGACTCGGTTACGAACAGAACAGAACTTTCTTCTGAAGAACGCAAAAGCAGATGTTTTGAAGAATGTTCATGCTGCTCTTTTACATGCAGTAAAGGTAAGTGTGACTGGACCTCCGAAAAGGGAAACTACAAGTAATGTTTTGTGAAATTCAAGTTGTTAAATCAGTGTGACAGTTTCTATAAGAATGGGTGCATGAATGATCATTTATAAATCCACAATAGGTAACCCTAAATTCAATTTGCGTAAATTTGCTCACATTTTTCGACTCTTCTGTCACTAGGTAACATATCTGAATAATCCTTGCCTGCCTGCGAAATACGATCAAAGTCTGATCTGCCCACTTCCGCTAGTCAGTGTCGAGAAGACGCTGTGAAAGCATGTGTGTAATATTTATTGCCTAAAGATGATGATATAAAGAATCAGTGGTTAAAAATTATTTTTACATAATACGTAATTTTACCAATTACTGCATCTCCCACAACCTTGCACCTTATGTCGTCATAATGTAAATTAATTGTCTGCCAGCGGGAGGCGCTGTTGTCATGGTAGAGATTATGTTTCCCTGGTAATGCTGTACACAAAGCAGCGCGTAAACGCTTAGTTATCAGACATTGCATGCAAGATGAAATGAAAATGACATCCACAATTTCTCGAAGACAGTCGGTTTCCTTCAGAAATACAGTGATATAAACATTTTGAAATGTGCAGTGCTCATTTCACTTCATTTCCTTGTGAAAAATCTATTTGTGGCGACCAATCAGAGTAGACTAGGCCAACAGACCAATCAGAGCAAAGCTGGCTTATGGAAAGGAGGGGTTTCACCGTATAGAAGTCATTGCAAAATGGATTTAATATTAAATGCATATTCTGAGAAAAGGTTTTCTGACCTTAGATGCATTATAACCTGTTGTAGAGGACACGATATTATTACACTTTAAAATACCATCTTACCTGCTCTTTCATGAACAGTTTGTCAAATTTAACCTGTTCTTACATTCTTGGTTAAATTTTCAGATTTTACGCATGAGCAGAATGAATTTATAAATGTTCATTAAAAACATTCTTACATTACTTGACGGTTTGTAAGAATAAGAAATAAGAATGGTGCTACAAACAATGTTTCACCAAAGCATTAATATTATTATTATTTTGCATAATACACAGAAGTAAATGAGCTGAGAGATACGCTGTGAAAAACAAATGCTGGATTTTGCTGTGGTGTTATGATTTTAGATTTAAGAAGACATTGATGATGGTTTATTTTATATGATTTATTGTGGTTAACCGCCCAGTATCTGCCCTACATTCACAATCACAAGCAATCCGGACATTTTGCAGTTAGTGTCTTTGTTAAATTCAATATATTATTTTCCACGAAGGAAGAGATTTTGGATTGGAATTACATTGGGAGAAATAATGGCAAGATTGTCATCTCTGCATAAACCTATCAATTTTGCATGAACATTTACATACATATACACTATTTAATCACTATTATTTGATTTGTATCATATATTACCATTTCACATCAGAATAATCCCATTGCTCATTAATTACAATATCTTTCAGATCACCTTGTCAACATGCTGTCAACCATAGCCTACGTGAATTTTTTTCTTCGATAAAACTCTGCGTCAGTAATTTGGAAATGAGGTCTATGATGCGCTACAGGAAGTGTGTGGTCTGCACATTGTAAAAATTGTACACTGTGTACCTTTGTATCTGTGACCTCAGATTGTTCTAAAAAAACAAAATCCAAATTGGAAATAGCGTGACACTGAAGCTAAATGCACAAGGTCATCAAATGAATTCTTAGCCGCACCGAACAAAACTGAAAACATCAGCATTTACATCACTTCAACGCAAGACGTCAATAATGCTTACAATGAGTGTTTAGTAAATCACGTGTGATAGCTCGCTGTAATGATGATGATGGCGTTTCATCTCTGATGCTAATATGGAAACATGCTTTTAACTGCTGCATAAATGGGACAGACTATCACCATTAATACTTCAACTGAATAGTAAGTGACAGATATGAGCAGTAGTTGTATTTTTTAAGAGGTAGATTAGATTTCCGCTCACAATTAGGAATGTAAAATGAATTATTAATCCCATTGGATGACAGTGTTTTACATATTTAATATTCTGGATGTTTATGCAAAAAAACATTTATTAAACCTTCTATAGTTACTTGCAGAGGAACCCTCAGTTCACCAATCTAGCACTGCTGTAAACATTTCATTCAGACAATAGAGCGGCTTCTATTGGATGATCTCTAGAGTGATGTTACCGGCTCCTCTTCTGATTGGTTGAGCTCTTTGTGGAGCTCCAGTGCTTCGTTCGGCTCTGTGGTGGTGTCATGGAATGAGGTCTGGAGCGGGACGTCCTGGGACAGACGGTCCAAAGAGGACAGGGGCCGATCTTTTAGTGAGCTATTGGATGCTGTGAGAGTGGAGGGGGGTGCAGGAGGAAAAGGTCAAAGGTTGGAGAGCATTCAAGTGTGAGTTACGAGCACAACTGCATCACTCGTAAACTGACAAACATGTGAGGCTTGTGTCAGACGCTTACAGAATGAGTTGAAAACGGCTAGTTAAAAGGGCCATTGCATGAAATAAAAGGCCACTTAAAGGGGAATTCAAAAAGATGCATTTTCACAACTGCTTTTCAACGCATTTAAGTCACAGTGAAGTTTACTTCTCAGTGTTAACGGTTTGTTCAAAGCACCAACCATAAAAACTAGAAACAGTTTAGCAACCTTTGCAAAACCCACTGATCATTTCACACGTTAACTCAGGCATAGATAAGATATACACACAGGTCGCAACCTGCTGAGCCTCAACTTGGACATAGCCAGGGTATTTAAAGTTCAAAGGTCAAGAGCATCACATAAGTGCTAGCAGTTCTTGAACAAGTTAGCTGTGTAACCAAAATAGCTTGTGTTATAAACAGCCAGTGTTAATTTACAGCCAGCTTTAACGGCTTTATTCCCGCCAGTGTGTTTAAGGTCAGCTCCTCATAACCCACCTGAGTGGCTGCGGTGAGTCTTGGCACTCTGTGGCCGTGCTGGACTTCCACGGCCAGCATCTGCTCCGCTGGACCTCTGGGACTGTGAGCGGCTGACCTTGTCTTTGCTCTTCCAGTTGCCTGCAACACCACAGAAAATTCATGTGGCAGACATTACAGAAAAGACAGCAATTCATTCACAACCTCAGCTGATTCTGCAGTCACTGAGCTGCTTGCTCAACATTTACAATGTATTGTTTATCGTTCAATGTAATCTGGTACTGCTGTTATAGTTCTTCTTAAACCCTCTACCTCCCCAGCACCACCTGTCTAAAGCCTGGCTCGCACTACATCATTTTTTAGCATGATTTCTGATAATCAGAGCAAAAATCTTAGTCACGATATTTGGAACAGATTATCTGGTAATGTGAGGTGTTCACAGATCGAACTCTGCGGTTCCCGATCTGCTCGGACTTGGCTGCCCCGATTGAATATCAACCATGTTTGATATTTAGGATTTAAATCAGGATGATAGTGGCTATATCACGTCAGTACTTTCGCAAAAGCCAATGTGCACAATAATCCACAATATAGCTGCTTTACGATACATGGAGATGAAGAAAACTGCTTCTTGATATTTTGCAACACGACTGTTCAAATAATGTGTCGAAAATGTTCAAATGTGTTGAAAGTGCAGAAAGCTGATGATGAACTAAATAATATCTTGTGGTGTGATGCAAAGCAATTTTCAAATCTTGTAGTGTGTGCTTTATGAGGGAAGATAATCTGTAAATATTCTCATTTCATCCAACACTGACAGTTTGTGCGTTGTTAAATATATCACACTCATGCCTAGCCTGGGCCCGCCCATACTTCCTTTGACGCTACATTAATTTCGCAAGCAAAGTTAGTCTGGCCAAGCTGCTGTTTTAGAGCATTTCAGATTCCCAAAAAAGTGGGAACCAATGAGAAACGAACCGGCACGACTGTAACGTGATGACGTAGCAGTTCTGCATCTGAGGACCATTTCAAACATGGCGTGTAACAAGCAGCAACAATCGTTCGACTCTGCTGTTGCAGCTGTTTTGAGAAATTTTCATGACCGGTTTTCTTTGAAAACGGAGGAGTTACGGTGGCTTCAGATTCTGTGGCTACGCATACTGTACGTCAATGGAATGAGTGGTCTGATTGGTTGTAGATTCGTCCAGTAGTATGCAGAGGCATCTGATGGACGCAGGTTAAGCCCGCCTCCCAGAAGGCGGGTAGTAAGGTAGCTCATATGAGCTTTAAAGTCGCAGAAGCCAGGTTAACTCATGCCCACAGTAGTGTAAACAACAGGCATAACCATAGCAAAAAGTTATTAGTTCTAAAACGAAAACTAGCGAGAATTTGTTCAACATTTAAATAGTCTGGTTCAGAGTTTGCTGTACGCAGGTCCTGCAGCACGCTTTAGAGTTCCTCGGAAACCCTCCACTTCCACCAGCACCACCTGTCTAGATCTGCAACGGGATTTATGTATGACTATTACATTATACATGATGGTCACGCACCTCATTTTAATAGTCATAAATACAAAAAGCATGTTTTCAAGAACATGTTTTTAACTAGATTTTCCCTATTTTTAGACCCACATTTGAGTTCCAAAAAGCTTTTTCAAAGTCAATCATTTTTTTTATGAGGCTCATTACATCAAGCACTGAGTAAAATGTAATTGAATCCAAAACAAAGGTATAATAGTCTCATGGTAAGTCTGTATTGAATGATTTCTACATCCTTGTTCCTCTGTGGAGATATTTTCTTCAAGAATGTGACTGTTGTGCTTTGTTTGGAAACAACTTCTGACCTTCAACACTAGACTCATTTTCTCATAAATCATCTCTTTCCTGCATGACATGGATAAGCTGCCAAACGTTTGCTCGGTCAAGCATGACACGGCTTATCTGCCAAACAAATGTTGTGTTTGACTTTCAACTGTCTTGCTTTGATTCGGTGATACAACCAAGGGCAAGCTCTGAGACCAATTTTTCTCCAGGTCTGTTGTCACTTCCAGATGGTTTCTCATTGCTGCTCTGCTATTATGTAACACAGAAATGTCCGGTTCTTTCCAGCGAGCAGCATTAAACCAGGCCCCCTACCAAGCTCTACTGTTCTTCCTTCAGTCCTATTTCCCTCAGTCCTGAATAAAACTACAGTACACCACAACCAACCACTCCACATAGCTCTAAATCAAAGTAATCTTCTCTGTCTGCTACCAGTGAGCTCTTCTCCCCTGCAGTCCAGATCTAGTCGTTTACTATGAGATGAGCAAAAAGTGGGTCAAGTGTGCGAATGGATATTGTGATGCAATCATATTAATATGCGTTGTGTTGCGCTACGAGTTGTGAGGGGAAGCAAGAACAGGGCCATGAGGCCCCAGTATAGATTTCCGTCTGGACACAACAGAAGTTCCTACCATCAATAAACAGCTTACAGCTCAAGAATCAATCATTCCTGTGTTCAGCTGTTCTCATGTCAATGCTGAGCAAAACCAGCAGTAAGTTTCTTAGGGGAACACAACACATTTGCAAGAAAATGCAAAAGACCTGCAAACAAAGAGAACGCAAAGGGAATTTTTGAGGGAATGCAATACTTTGGCAAACGAACACTAAAGTTGCACCCAATAAGCATTGAAATACAAATAAAGTTATGCCGGGATCCATAGACGTTCTCTTAAAGTCATGATATTTCTCAAAAGACAAACATGGCCAAAATTGATGTCAAGGAAAACTATTTTATCCTATTTCACGAGTTCATACTTGTCGGCAATTTAGTATAAGCAAAGCTTATACTTGGCGTGCTGCCCAAGGAGAATACTCAGGGTTACGAGGGCTGCCGAGCCCTAGGGTAAACAGCCCTAAGGGTTCGGGAGAGGAAGGAGGCGGGCGGCCAGTTCCTAACCCTGAGTGCTCCCCCTGGTGAAGAAATAAGAGGAGCTGGGATACTAAGATCGAGATACGGAAGGAAGGAGCTCTGGCTATTTATAGGGCGAGGCTAAGAATCTGATAGGAAGATGAGATAATTGGAAGATTGGAGAGGCGGAGATTGAATATAACTGGCTTCGCGCACTCCTCCTGAAATAAGTATAATCTACTACATTTTGTGTTTTCAGTTGTGATTATGAAACATGCCCAATCATGCAGACATCATTTTTGGCCAAAGATAACATGCGAAGCTTGCTCTCATTATTCCCAGCATATAATTGGATCACTATGGCAGGTGTTAACCTTACTGACTGTGTCATGTCTAACACAATAATCCCAAACACACCACATACACAATACAGGCGAGCAGTGAGAGCGTTACTTAATCCCATTGAAAACGTTTGGGAAATTCATAGTTGATGAATGAATCTCAGCTTCGGAAGGAATTTCAGGAGGCTTAGTGAGAAATTAAGCATGGTACATGCACAAAGCTTATTGAGTAATGCCTAGGAGGATACAAAAACAAAAACAACGGTGAACCAATGAAATATGAATAACTGACTATACTGTAGTCCAAGTGTGCTTTATTTTCTGTCAGTTACTTGTTTTTTATAAGAACGTACTTCTCATATTTTGATGGTTTAATCAAACTTGTAGGGTCATTATTGTGCAAATACTCCCTCTGGCTGTTACAGTGTGTGAAGGCTTGTGCGATGTGTCATATTACCTTCTCGAGGAGAGATGGTGGGAAATCTTGTGTCGGAGAGTCTCACTGCTCTGCTGCTCATTCGGCCCTTGTACACCTGCCCATCCAAACCTAAGATGTTCACCTCTGCTGCCTGAAGAAACACAGCTCACGGTTCATACGTACTCCCCGTTTAAGACCTTTTCAAAGGATTCTGTGGCAGACCTGTGTAGGTGGTCCAGCGGACACGGGTCGACTCTCCTCTTCGCTCTGGATCAGATGGGTAATGTGCTGAAGGTGGGTGTAGCGGCGGCTGGGGTAGGTGAGGGTGTGGCTGCCGCCACAGTTACGGGACAGGTAACTGTAATCAGCCATTTCTGGGATCCTCTCACTGCACAACAGACAATTAAAAAAAAAGTTTATTACCAGGCTATTTTGGTCACCACTGACTTCCATAGTTGGGTACAAAATGCCATGGTCAATAGTGACCCAAAACTGCCTGGTTACAAACTTTTTTCAAATGATCTTCCTTCGTACATGTTTGGAACTTCCTGAGGATGAGTTTTTTTTCTTTGCCTGCAAAAAGTATTCTCTTAGCTTAATAAAAGTCACTTGGACTATTTTAATGATGTCTTTACTACCTTTCTGGGCCTTGAAAATATACTAATTTAACTTCTGAACAAGAATGAAGGTCTTTCGGGTTTGAAACTTCATGAGGGCAACTAATTGACAAAATTGTCATTTTGTGTGAACTATCTTTTAAATAAGATTCTAAAAAGGGGTTTTCTGTTTCCCCATAGAACATTCCAGTGATTAGTTCTTAAAAGAACCATTTTTCATAGATTGAAGAACATTTAAGAACCTTTAGTGCAATGGAAAGTTCTTTATAAAGCCGTTATAAAGAACTTTTTTTCTTAAAAGTACATGAACAGAGATTTTTAAAATACACACTCAGTCTCTAGATATCTGTGGTTGGTCTGTAAAACTGACATCTGATAAGAAAGCTTTACTCTGCGTGTCTTGAGTCTAACTCACTGCTTGCTCATGGTCCGACTGCTGCTCTTCTTTGCTGAACCCAGGTTGGGCCGGTAGCGAGTCTGTGAAATTTCTGGTAAAGCCTGGCTGTATGGGAGCTTTGGGGTCCTTGATTTGGGACACTGACTGGGCTCTTGATCTATCTGCCTGCATATTAAAAACCAGCTAAGCTCCTCCTGCGCCGAGCCTCTGTCAATACAAGCCATCTTAAAGTTATCCTGGGTAGTACATGGTTTCAAATAAGCTCAATGATCTCAGTGATCAACTAATTAAGACCTTAATCGCCACTCATCAATGAGACAGTATATCACTGCTAAATTTCATTTTTATTTTACACTGGAATTCAAAAATAGGACACCTTAATATCGTTTCATTAAATAACTAGAAAATATTATTTGAGAAAAAGCATGCTTCAACCTTCATTTGATATCTTCCAAGTACTCTTAAGTATATCTTGATAAAAGAACCAAGAACATGAATAGAAATGTGTACTAGTCTCGTAGTCTGCGCTCTTATTTTTAGTTTCTGTGAATGTTATTGCTAGAAAAAGTGTGCATGTGTGATTCTATCAAAAAATTGCCACCTGTTTTGATGTTTTGTTATATTACACATAAAAGAGAGTTTTGGCTGTATTCAAATACTTAACTGTTAGTTCCTCAAACAGCGTTCTAAATGCAAAAAGTTCATGCATCTGCATTAGTTTGTGTTGTGTTTCCCTCTGCTGGACAAGCACTCACCTCCTGTAGTGCTGTCGCACCTGCTCCAGCTCATACACAGTGTAGGGCCGGCTGGACTTGTGAGAGGGCAGTCCTGGGGCAGAGGGCAGAGTCACCAAGTTCCTGTGAAAAAACAAACAAAAAGAGATCATTAAAGATGTTACTATAGTGTTTCCAACACCAGTGTAAGGATGTCTAATGGGAGCATAGGGGAGAGCAGGGCAAAAAGTACAGGGTTAACACATAGTTTGAGTATTTCCACACAGGCTGGCAAAACAAAAATGATAGTATTTACTGGTTAACACTTTATAGATTGAATATACATTTATTTAGCATAGTAAAAGTACATTTCTGAGTGAATCAAGACTGACAGTCGATGTGTAATGTTCAGACATTCTTATTTCAAGACATATAATGCATTGTGGCTTGTTTATGTGGTCCGTCCTAAGCATGGTTGCAATGTGTTCGTTGTTAAACTCCAAAATCAGATTAATTTTCATTTGTAAAAAATGACATTATTTAATTTGTAAAAAGTTTGTAATTTTATTTTACTGACAAAATATATGTTTGTCTTGTATATTACTTATTATTAAGATCAGATGACACTTGAAGCTGTCACATGGCCACGTTACAACAGTTACAATGTACCACACCTAAGGGGCATGTTGTCACATTTCACTTCATGTTTTTTCAGGGTTAAATTTAAGAAAATTTATGCACTACAATTATGAAACAAAAGTGACATATTTGTACTAGACAAGAGTAAAATTACTGTGAATAAAAATAAATTATACTCTGAGCCTCATGTGGATGTTTTTGTTTTTGTTTTATAGTTTTATTGTTATCACAGTGTTGTCATCTAGCCTCAAGCATTTTGATGACACAACACACTTACTAATATCGCAACCAAACTTTGCTTTTACTGCTTATAAGAAAACATCTTTCATATATACAGCTTTCAAATGCACCCTTGGTTATCAAACTAATAAAAAAAGGAAAAAACAAAAAACTAAATTTTTATTTATTTTATTAAAAACAAATTAAACTAAATGTTAACTTAAATTTAATTGTTTTAGCTAGCTGCCAAGGTAACTAATTTGATTTAGTTTTAGTAAAAAACACTACTAAAATATAACTAAAAGTGACATTTAAGGACAAATGAAAATAAAAAACATCCTTTTTTTATACAAAATTGCATTGAAAACAGAAAATATAGAAATAAAACTAGTAATAGTATTTCAGCTAAAGTCCTAAATAAAATAATAAAATTAATTGTAATTAACAAACTGAAATATACATTATAGAGACGTTTGTATTCATGCCATTATCTGTATTAATAATTTAACATTTATTTGAATAAATTCGAATGATGTATTAGTAAATGTTGATATTAATATTATCTAAGATTAATGAATGCTTATCTTAGCAGTCATATTAACTACTGCAGTTAACTAGTGTCAACAAATGAAACCTTACTGTAAAGTGTTATCAAAAGTGGCATGCCAGTTGCCCTTTATCATATTTACGTACTGTCCTGGTGTCATCATATCCACGGGACGATCACAGGAGATGCAGTGAAACCGGGCCACTAATTGTCTGTGATGCAGAGTAAGAAAGACACAAAGACAGTGAGGCTTATTTCCATACAACAACTATCATGCTTGTCAAACAGAGGTTATTCAGATAATGCAACATTACTAAAACATACACAATGTTGCAAATGCTTGGCACCCGCATTCCCAGCATGCTTAAATTCAGCTCTGAATGCAACAACATATGTTTTGACATACTTGTGTAGAGAACTTCAGACATTAGGGTTCAGTATATGTTTGACTTTAGGTTCGAGGTGAAGTCTGATACACACGCAGCGATGAGATACAATGAGAATGTACCAATTCACCACCAATTCGCCAAAACACACAATACTCATGATCTGCCATGATTGTGTCGACTGGTGTCTGAAGCTGTGGAAACTTTTACATGGCAAAGCGTGCAGACAAAAACTGTGCTTAGCCTGTTTTTAACGTAATGTTTTGAAAACGCAACCATTATCATTATCATAGATACAGGTATCCTTAAAAACGGTGATGTCATGCGCATGTGTAGTACGTGTAAGGTATGCAGACATGTTCAGTAGATTTTAAAAGCAAGTGCGAACATACAGTGCGCTAACTACTGGTCTGGCATACGTTATTCCGCGTGTAAAACGTTGTTGTGCATACGCAACAGAAAAACTTTGTCTTTGTTGTGTAAACGTAGTCTTAGTGTTGCATGTAAAATCCAGTATTTTCAATAGGAGTTCACACAAATAGACATTTTGAAAATCAAACTTATAAATTTAGACAATATTTAAAAATAGACAAAAATAAATGTATAAATACAATATAAAATGTATAAAAACAAATATATTGAAATTGTTAGTGCTGATTGACAGTATGTTTTTATGTTTTATGTATTATGTATATATATATATATATATATATATCAAAAATGTACTATATATAGTACATTAATTATAAAAAGTGAATCTGGTGCCTCACTTCCTGAGTCCAGCGGCGTCATCCTGCTCGGGGATAGGAGGCGTCTGTAGATGCTTATAAATGTTCCTCCAGCGATCATCAAGCTGTTTCTTCAGAGGATCCAGCTCAATCCGGTTCAACTACAGTACAGGACACATGCACAAAAAAAAGTAATGATGGAAGTACAGTGAGTTTGTGAGATTTGTAACTAACAGCAAGTTTAAACAGTTTTTTACTTAAATTAAATACAAGATGAATTTGTATTTGGTAACATGATTAGCTCCAAACGTATATCAAAAATAGTAGCTATATTCATGGAAAAGATAGAAAAGTGGGAAATTTAAGTTATACGAGTCCATAAACTTTTGAAAATATTTTTGTGCCACGGAGATTTTCAATGACTTTAAAGAAGGACTGCTTCTGTCTGTCCGTGGTCTCTCACCTTGCAGTCCATCTCAGTGGAGATCTTCTTGATCACCTGCTTCAAGTCCTGCTCCTGAGCGCTGATCTTACTCAGCAGATCCTGTAACATGTTATTGAGCTGCTCTGTCATGCTGTCGAACTGCACGCAGCTCACCTTGCTCTCCATAGCCCGCTTGTCTGCTTTCTGAGGAGCATTGAGATGACATCTAACCGAGAGTCACCGAGAAGGTCCAATGGGGACCACAGAGACTTGATGACCTTGGATTGTTTATGAACTGAATAATGAAACCACTCACGATTTCAATCTCCATTTCCACCACTTGCTTGTCAGCTTTTTTTTCATCCAGTTCCTCCACTATCTTGAGCAGACGCTGGAAAAACCACAAGCTAAGTAAACGATAAAAGTAAACAATGTCTTGTTATTTCACAAAACTCTCTGTTTACTCACGTCGATGTGTATTTGTTTCTTGCTGTGTTCCTCCGTCAGGCAGTCGGATGTTATATGGAGTTTCTCACACTTGGCCTGCAGCTGATGAACGGCTGCCTCTAAGTCGTTCACCAGATCAGTGCTCTGCAGCAAAACAACATCACACACTCTCATAGAAGAGCATTTCAGTGATCTTTTGAAACTCGGGAGACTTCAACATCTCATTTAAGTCCTAGCTTTGTCTCAGATGTTTGGTAAAATGACTCAACCTCATTTCTCTCTGTCATGTACCTTGTTCCTGTCCTCCTGTCCCAGGTTTGTGAAGTGAGTGGTCTTGCCTTGAGGTTTGCTGTAAGGCTGGGACAACTGACTGAGCTCCTGGTCCAGACCCTGACCTCCTGTCTGCTGCTGACCCTGACCTGTACTCTGAGCCTGATCCTGACCCGAGCTTTGGGCCTGTCCGTCTGCTTTGCTGAAGCTTACTGCCTTTTGCTGTCCACTTGGTGAAAGTAGAGAGGATGAGGAAGACCTCATATCCTCCATCATAGCCCTGAGGCTGATTAACTACAGGTGAACCGTAAAAAATAAAAAGAATGTTTATGAAAATTGGTGGTCAGATATATACACAAAAAGAAACAAGCAAATAACCAAAAAGGTCAATCAATCTAGCCATGCCCTTATAAAAGCACAATAAAAAAAAGATAATTCATATATATATATATATATATATATATATATATTACAATACATCATAATCATAACATATAATATTTGACATATGACCCAGGCAAGTTGTGTCTGTCTGACCTGCTCTTGTATGTCTTCACTGTTTCTTCCTTCTGCTCTGTCACGCATCTTCTCTCTGATCAGCTCCTGCACTTTCTCATCCAGCTTCAGTACTGCAATCCTGCATGAGTGTGTGCGCGTATGTGTGTGACATACAGTAAAAATACTACTACTGTGCCTTATTTTCTGATTCATTAACTGCTTATAACGGAACAACATTAATTTAACACAATGACTAATTTTGACAACTAAATGCGTTTTCCAATCATGGTATACATTGTGTCCCATGTCTCTGAAGAGTGACTGGTAGACTTGAGATGAGTGGTACCTGATGTGAGCCGTCTGCAGGTTGAGCTGCTCTATCTGCGAGGAGTGTGTGTCCTGACCGCTGGCTGAACCTGTTCTCTGTCCTGCAGAGTCTGAACTCTCACACACCTCTACCGTCCTCATATCCATCAACACACTCTCCACGTCTGACACCTACAGGAGTCACCTAGACTGTAACATGCTGCTTATGCTCCTGCGTATGTGCTCGGCTGTGTGTTGGACCTACATAACACTTCCCTGGAAGTCAACTGAATTTGATCAAAAACCTCATTTTGGGAAAAAAGTGGTTTATGCATGGGCTGGGTGCCTTTCAGAACTGAACTGAAAACTGGATTAGATTTAATTTTGGTAGAAAAGGAAAACTCAGATATTCATAATGCTTTATGTTTTAAGAAATGTAATAGAGTGCAACAGTTGTGTTCCGGTTGGGAAAGTTTTGAAGTTGTTAATAAATATATAGCCCGGCTCTGGTTGCTTAGTCACTGGCATGAGTCAGTTTGACTTACACAAATGACACACTTCACTTATAAGAACAATAGAAATGTAGGTAAAGCTCTGTTTAGATAATTACAGATGTTGTAAAGATAAAAGCTTCTCAAGGGATTGTAAAATCTGATATAATATCAAAGTGAAAAGACAGGTTTAAAGGACAGTTTAGGGTGTAGTAGTTTACACTGATTTTAAAATGTTTCTGTCATACCTTCTCTTTATCTGCTAGCAGACTGTCCACAAGAGTCCTCAGATGATTCAGCTGCTCTGGCACGTGGCCAGGTATCTGCCTCTCTTCTACAGAAATCAGAGAACATATCAAGCAAAAACACACTTAAACACACACAAGCTTAATAGTAATCACTGTGAATAAAAATTGCATTATAAAAGTACATACAGTAAAAAAAAACCCTAATGGACTGGAAATAATATGCTTTTAACTTTATAATTTAATATTGAATCACACTCTACACTTTACATGCGCATATTTCTTAACACATCGAAATAAGTATTTTTATTTAAAGCATGGAAAAAGATTATTAAAACAATGATTTAAAAAAGTATATATTTTAAGTGGGCTCTAATAACAGATGTAATGCATATAAAGCATGTTGCTGTCTCTGTTATACCCAGGGCATTGAGAAGACTGCGCAGATGCTGAAGCTGGGTCTGATCAGCCTTGTTGGCCTCCAGCCGCCCCACACGGGCCTCCAGACTCTCGTGTCTGTCTCTCAGTCCGCCCACCTCCATCAGAGCCTCTACAGTCTCCGGGTAGCGCTCAGCCCCACTGCTGACTCGGGACAGCCGGCGGCCCGTTACAGTGCAAAGAGCCCCATCAGACAGGGACTGCTGGGGAGGAGAAACCCTCCGAGAGAGATCTACACCAGCTGTGCCCCCTGTGCCCGCTCTGTCCTCTTTAAACTGGATACCCAGGTTCAAAGGGTGCACAGGTGCAATGTTTTTAGCGGCGGAGAGGGTGTCCTGCAACCCCTGGGAATGCAAAAGGGAATGCCATTTACAAAGAGCATGCCATGAATGAGAATCAGCGTGTCCTTCAGTGTATATTGTGCTTTGCATGACACACAGAGACGAGTGTCTTTGTTTTTGGCCCCGGTTTGTGTTTGTAGATGTTGGTTATGCATTTACATTTAGCAAATCATTCATTCTGGTCAATGTTTGCCTCAGCTGCAGCTGCCGCCTGCTCTAACCAAACAATGACCGTGATAAGAACCTGTGAGATTTAGGGTGGCTGTGAAAGGTTATTGGCTTCTGAAAGCTGCAGGACACACTAAATTGACTTCGTGCTGTGTATTGAGCGATTAAAGCTGGACGTGCCTCCTGAATCTTCTGCCTCTCGCTGATCAGCGCGGCCTGCATCACTTCCCATGTGACACACTGCGTGAGCTCCTCTGGGACAGGGTACTGGGCCATCTTGTCCTTCAGCTCTTTCTAGGAGAGAGAGACAGAGAGGAAAAACATAATACATTTGAGTGTAAGTAAACCACACAAGCATTTTCCAATATCAGGTAAAAGCAGCAAAGTCTCTCCATCCACTAAAAGTCCAAACTGTGAACATTTTAAAGCCACCTATTATGAAACATTATGTCACGTTTTACTCATCAACAGCATTCAGATCAGTTTGACTTCATTTCTTCTGTGGAACATGAAAAAAATGTTGAAGCTTCTATTTTTCAATAGGAACTGAGGCAGGGTTTATTTAGTTTTAATAATAATAACACTTCAGTTGACTAGTTCCATTGAAGTGGAGATGTAGCTTGATAGGTATTACTATATGCTTACATTACATGGAAAACATCTGCTCAGCCATTCTGCTAAATATCTACTTTTCTGTTCCATGAAAAAGCAAACTTTTATTGGTTTAGAACAATATAAGGGAGGGTAAAAGTAACATTTTTGACTGTACTCTAAAACCGGTTACTTACTGTAGTGTTGCCTAAATCTTCCACTTGGTGGCAATACTGCTCCATAGCCAAGATACGGTCTGCCGACTCCTTCACGTTCAGCTGAAGATGACAACATGTTATCAAGACACACAACAAGTGCTAAATTGATTCATGATATTGATGTGCATGTGTGGTCACCTGGCTGAGCTGATCACTCAGAGCATCAACTTCCAGTCTCAGATCGTTTTTGGACTCTTTGAGTTCTTGGATTTCCTTCAGCAGGTCTTGGATTAAGGCCATACACTGAGGAAGAAAACAGGATTCGAAATAACTTCATTCATTTCATACTCTTCCTACTAGGCAACAGTTACTGGGAAATCAAGCACATCCTCCATGTCTCTTTCTTTGAAAGGTATGTAATATACTCTTTGTGAGAGGATAGAGAACTTCTGACCTCTAACATTGACAGAGGTTACCATGACAAGGCCTGGGAATCACTCCTGAATCAAACAGGATGTAGCACCGCTGTCCACCCGCTTACTGATATGTGTGCGTGACCCCTGATGTCTAACCTCTTGCTCTTAGTGCTGTTTGCCTCCCTGTGAGGCTCCGTTAGATGAACAAATTTGTCTTGGGTTTCCCTTATTAGTCTGAAGGGATGACTAGTGAATGTAAAGAGATGACAGGATCATGAAATAGATGATTTACACTGTTGCTGAATGTCCACACACACACACACACACACACACAGAGACAGTGTTGTGGATACCTGTGGATACATCTATAAAAATGTCTTCCTTG
>JAUYWG010000033.1:19164507-19175924 GCA_034779775.1 Enteromius afrohamiltoni
TATATATATAGCCTATTTGTTTGTTTATCTCTTAATTTGCCTCGTTGCTTGTCAGTAGAGCAACTTAGACCTACCATCTCTATCCCACACAGCTTAGAGTTATTAAAAATATGAAAAACAGGGTTCAAAAAGTCCTATAGCTAGTCTTTTTTCGTGTCACATTTGAAGGATGACTGCAAATTTGAACAAAAAGCTACATTCTTTAGCTAATGTAACCTAACATAACCCCATAAATTAAAAAGTAGCCTGTAAACGTACATATTTTATGCAACAATCATTAATTACATAATTTAAAAAAAAAAAAGAATATAAACTATATTTTCTGAAAACGACTGCATTGAACTAAGAATTAAACAGCTCTGTATTTATTTTGGCTTTATGATATAATAACAACCCAATTGAAATTCAACTCTAAACTCCCGGCGGATCGCAGGCTCCGGGTCTTGGAACTGCAGAACGCGCGTGCGCGCTTATTCTTGTGCTCACGTCATCGACCACCGCTAGTGTTTGTTTTGTTTTGAGCCGAGATAACCGAGTTAGTGTGCAGGCACAAGCACAGTAAACTGTGTTCGTTTGTTGGCCAAGTTCATTGACATGAGTTACGGCAGGCTTCCGCCCGACATAGAGGGCATGACGTCGTTAAAAGTGGATAATTTAACGTATCGCACGTCGCCGGAGACGCTGCGGCGCGTCTTTGAAAAGTACGGCCGAGTCGGCGACGTCTATATTCCCCGAGATAGATACTCAAAAGAAAGCCGGGGCTTCGCCTTCGTGCGCTTTCACGACAAGAGGGACGCGGAGGATGCGATGGACGCTATGGACGGAGCGATTCTAGACGGCCGAGAGCTCCGAGTCCAGATGGCCCGCTACGGCAGACCGCCCGACTCCTTCTACAGCAGCGGGCGCCGCGGCGGAGCCACCCGGAGACACAGCCGCCGCAGCCGGAGGTAGAGCGATCCTAGATCTGCTCATTAATGTAACGCTGTGTTTATGGTTCAGTTATATTCTGAATATAATCAAACAAATATCAATGATAAGCTTTATTCTTGTCATTGATCCGAAAGTGTGTTCTTTCTTTCTTATTTTTTTTTATTAAATTTGTTTTTCTTCTGTGCTCCTTATTCATTAAGAATGTAATATTAAAAACTAACAGACTAAACAATTAAAGATAATCCATAAATCTTGCATTACTGTACCTGAAAAAGAAGCGTTTTAGCTAAGCAGACCAGTTAGAGACACTAATCACTCTCATTTCTTTTAAATTAAATAATTATTTAATTTCACTAATCAATCTTTTTTTTTTTTTTTTTTTTAATAAAACACAGGGGGTCATTAATGATGCTTGCAATTTAACGTGCAAATTTACAAAAACAACATATCTTTTATTTGGCTGGAGTTGCAGGTGCTTGTCTTTATATACAAAAAGGTTTTGAGAAAATATTGAATAAGTTGTAAATAAATGTAATTTTAGATTATAAAGTGTTTTATAATTAAATGCATCTGAAAAGTCATCTGATGACCTCTCAAAATCGATTTTGAGAGCAACATTTTCAATGTAGAAACATAACGTAGAGACAAGATGAAGACATTTTTGAACATAAAATTTAAATATTGGTTCACCCCATGATGGTTTACTCCAAGATGTTCATGCCTTTCTTTCTTCAGTTAAAAAGAAAACAAACAATGTAACTCGACATGATTCCAGCCGAGGAATAAGGGTCTATTTGGCCAATTCGTAAAGAAAAGGAAAAAAATTAAATACTTTTTAACCACAAATGCTTGTCTTGCACTAGCTCTGCGATGCACATCCATGTCTTTCACATTACGTGGTAAAGTTGGAAAGGTCACAAAGACAATAACAGTATTACTTTCTAAAGCTTGAGCTTTAGAGTCACTAAACCATTCATTCAGAAGATTTGTTCAAAATGGCTCATTTATTAGCAGGTCTGTATTCAAACTCTGTTGCAGTAATGACCATGATTTTTTGTCTTCTACAGTCCAAGGCGTCGGAGGCGCAGCCGTTCCAGAAGCAGGAGCCGTTCTCATTCCCGTAACAGCAGGTCGCGGTCACGCTCCTATTCCCGCTCTCGCTCCAAGTCGCACACGCCCCGCAAGAGGAAGTCTCCTTCCAGGTCTAGGTCACCATCACGATCCAAATCCAGGTCTCGCTCTAGGAGCCGCACGCCTGCGTCCAACAGAGACTCTAAGTCCAGGTCAAGGTCTAAAAGCCAGCCGAAATCTGCCAGGGAAGAAGGCCCTGCATCCTAAAACTCTTCATCGGTAAGAAAACACGCCACCTACCTGTGCTGGAATAATGTGCAGTCGCATCGCACTGGTAAACATTTGACTTGCACAGCAGAATTTGTTGAACTCAATGTGGAATTGTTTCCTCCAAGCTGCTGAATCCAGTATGGCAATGTAAAAGCAGGGCTGTGTGGTGCAGTTTGAGCTGGTAGAGGGGTATGTGATCCAGTTACCTGCTCCTGTTGGGGTTGCTTTGAAGCAGAAGGGTGTTTTGGTGGTGCTGAGGTACGTGTACGAGACAACGGACAGACAGGGCCCTGCCTTAGTAAATGTAAAACAGAAATGCTGCCAGCTGCTTACTTAAAGCTGGAAATGTGGATAAACGTAATTGCGTTACGGTATGAGTAATTCCTAAACATAGTATACAATTACAATGTTTTAGTTTTTTTTACTATTCATTTGAGATTGAGACACTACACACATATACATACACTGCCGTTCAAGGTCATATTTTTTAAAGACTCATTGAGGCTACATTTCATTCATTAAAAAATACAGTAAAAAACTGTAAGATTGTGAAATAGTACTGCAATTTAAAGCAGCCATATTCTGTTTTAATATACTTTAAAATAGCATTTATGTCTGGTGCAAAGCATTACTACAGTCTCTAATATGCTGATTTATTATCGACGTTGAAAACGATTTACATGCTTTGATGGAAAAAAAAAAATTGCTATTATTAAAAAAAGTTAATTTCTTTCAGAAATTATTTCTGTAGATATGTGTATATTGTTGCAAAAGATTGAAGAAACGGTTTTCAGCAACGATGATAGATCAGCATATTAGAATGATTTCTGAAGGGTCATGTGACATTGAAAAATTTAGCTTTGCATCATAGGAATAAATCGCATTTTAAATTGTATCAAAATAGAAAACTGTTTGCTGAATTTTTTTTTTTTTTTTAATCTTACTGATCCCAAACTTTTGAAAACATGACTTATAATAATCGATAATAATATATTCTTTGGAAACATAATGTTAAACCGTTGCCCTAGTTCCAATTGTAAACAAGAAATGTAATAAGACCAGTATTATAATTCTGATTCAGTGAGATGCACATGAAGCCACTGTAAAAATGAGCACGTGTATGAGGACAGCATACTGCCCAGCCATAGATCACGATACCGTTCGAAATCTCAGGAAACTGGCATGTGTAGTCATTTTCTCTTTTTTTGGTATATATAATGCATTACGTAATCATCTGGTTTCCCAGAGACTGTGTGCTTTGTGCAATTGTTCCTTCTTTCCCCATCTTTCATTTCCACATGTCTCATCACATGTCTGACCACGGTTTTGTGTTCTCTCAGGTCTGTCTCATCATGTGTGTGACCTCGTTTGGATCCTGAGGAGCGTCGGATTGAAAACCCCGAGATCTTAACAATGGCTAAACGGGCCTTAAAGGTCATTATGACTGATTGGCATATTCCAACTGTTTGATAGTTACACAGCCCTTTATTCTTTGCATACATTGTTCCTATTTTCAGTGAGGTTTTGTTTAAACGTGTATGTCCTTTTTAATTCGTTGAGTAGGACGACCGACACAATTCTATTGGCCTTTTTGAGGTAAAGCCGTTTGGGTGATGGTTCAGAGTGTGCTACCTGCACCTCGACTGTGTCTCTTTTGTAAGACGCTTTATAGAAGTTGATTAGGCATTTGTGTTCAAATGAGCTTTAATTTAGCAAATACTTCAAATTGTTGTTGTGCATAATTTTTAAATGATTTAGACATAATATGAATAGCTTGTGTGCTGCTTATTACTGTATATTACAGTCCTGGTGTTAAGTTTATTTAGCCTTGGGTGTGTGATATTTGGATTCTAACCCAATGTCTTGTGTATTTTTTGTGCACTAGGCGCAGTTGTCTAGCTGTTGAGTTTTGCTGGTTAGCTGTTAAGGTCCGGAGTGCTTGGCTGTTTCCGGTTTTCTCCAGATTTCAGCTGTTGCAGGTGTGGCCAAGTTCAAGCAGATACGATTTGGCTGCATATATGCTGTGGTCTGAGTTTTTTGGAGTGTTTTATACCATATGATGAACTTTGTTCTGTCACTTTATTTTTGGATCTTCAATAAATGAAATATTAAATCCTTATGTCTTAATGTCATACAAATTTGTGCTTAATGTATTGTGTATATTGTAGTGCTGGGCAACGATTAATCGCATCCAAAATACGTTTTTGTTTACTTAATATGTGTGTGTGTGTATTAGGGGTGGGCATAGATTAATTTTTTTTATCTAGATTAAAATGGCTCATTTGAATATGTGTGCTACCTATTAGAGATATCTGTGTGTCAGTACTGCCATCTTAAAAGTCGGGGTGTGAATCTTGGTTTCACAATTCAATACAATAAGATTATTATTATCAACACAATGACCCAGTTTCACAAACATGGCTTAGTTTAAACCAGGACTAGGCCTTAGTTAAATTAAGATATTAATGCATCTTTTACAAAATTTTAAAATATGTCAGAGCAAGATATTTTGAGTAGGAGCAGTTCAAACATGCATTTTAGTCTGGGACTAGTTTAAGCCTTGTCTGTGAAACCAGGAGAATATCACATTCTCATTCAGGATTACTGCACATGGCTACATTTTAAATCACATTTATTTTGTGCAAATTAATTTTTTTTAGATCATTATATAAACAGGCTACTCTTTTAAAACTATTACTTATTTTAAAAAGTGCTCTTTGAGTATACAAAAGTTTACAGAAATATAATTTTTTGGATTTTCCTTTTTTTCCTCTGCATTATTGACGCTTGATTATTACTGATGAGATCATATACAGCGGCAGCTTCAACAGGCTGCATTCAGACTAATGCACGGTTCTCTTTCGATATATCAGATGTTTTGCTCTGCTATGAAAACATAACTGCCTGTGTGCACATTAGTTTTGTATAAAAGCATTTGAAAACGCAAGTGCATTTATCCGCAGCGCGGACGTTTCAGGATAAACAAACACTCTCAGACTCTCAAACAAACACAAAGTCTCTCAGAGCGCAGGTTTCGTGCATCCAATGCATTCCAAACGGTACATGAAGATCACGGACGACAGGTGATAGGAATCGAAGCTCACACGTAGAGTAGTTCAGAAAACTAGTCCCGTCTGAATAAGGCTACTGTGTAATTCGGCTATACATCCGCGCTAAAGGTGAAAGTCACCATAGCTTGTAGTATAGAATCCAAACCAACTTTGTGAATAGATTAACGGTGAGAATTTTTTTTTTTTTTATCGTGCGATGAGAGACGCTGATAACGGCTCACCACTAGTGTAGCTATATATGTATACAAAACTCAAGTACACACACACCTATTCATGTATATGTTTAAATAAAAGAAAAATTATACATTCACATATTATGTAAATGTATGCGAATACAGGTAAATATTTTCTATATATATATATTGTGTGTATTTATATATAGGCTACATAAATATGTAAACAAAAACATTTGGGTGGAATTAATCATTTTGCAGCACTAATTAAATTATATATAAATGTTTTTTTTTAAATATATACATAATAAATTTACACAGTATACACGCATGTATTATGTAAACCAAAACTTATTTTGGCTGCTAGTAAGCATTGTCCAGCATTAGTATATCAGCATAATGTCTAAACAGTTTGATCATCTAGCATTTTGAAGTGGAGGAGGCAGATGCACAAGAAGTCGTGATGTAATGTGCGGGATAGATTTGGAAAAAAAATGTAAATATATTTTCATATTATATACAAATGTATAAAATTCAAACACACGTGTTAAAACACTTGTCTTGTTATAATCATCATTTGTACAGTATGATTTCCTGGAAGCGTTGATCCAGCGAGATTATTTTTGTTTGCTTCAAATGTTTCTAACGGAATATTAATGCACTTCAGGTCCCACTTATGTAACAAGGCATCTATGGACCAGTCCGCACTGCAAGAAACGAAAAAAACAAAAGCATTGGTTTTTAAACGGGCATTATGGATAGTGAATAATTGTGAATGGGGAACTCTTAATATCTTTATCAGTTCCAAAGTCTCTTTTTACAAGATTGCTTTAGGTGTTAAATCATTTTAATTTCAAAATTACATTTTAGTCTTAAGAGAGAGCAGAAAATGATATATATCTTTATAAAATAAAATCACGGCTTTAAATGTGGTATAACTGATAAAAAGGTAATATCTTCCCAATGCAATTATTTAGATATCCTCAAAACAATATCCAATTACTTGAGATGCAAAATAAAAATATGCATCTTGTTTTCTGGGAAAGTACAAATTAAGCAAGTTTACGATCTATATATTTTTGTTAGAATAGCCTAAAGGCACAACATGTACGATTTTTGTTTTAAAATATCCAAAAATCACTTGCACTGGGTTATATATTTCATGCAGTTGTGTGCTTGCGTTATCTCAAAAGTTCTGTAGGATTAGTAAATTCAAAGAAATTCCAGATTTAAGTAATGAACCTATTACTTAAACATATTACTTAAACATATTGTGCCTTTAAAAGTGATTTCCTTGGTGTTTTAGGTCTAATGATTATTTTATCTTTTAATGTGCTTATTGCTGTTTTATTTTAATTGTCTTAGGCGCTATAGAAAATAAAGTTTATTACTACTAATTTATTTGCACTGAAAAATCCAGTTTAATATTACGTTTCTTTATTCGGTCTTAGTGGTCTTAAAAAAAAGTCTCAAATTTATAAAACCTGCAGAAACCCACAGTTTGCAGAATTAATGGAGAGGTTAAGGTTAAAAAAAAAATCTATAATGTATGAAGAGTCCGTAAAAAAAAACAAAACATAACTCCATTTTTTACAATTTTCAAAAATCATGTTTTTTTAAGATGTTTTTTTTTTTTTTAAGAAATCTTCTTTTTAATATATAACCAAAAATACAAAAAACAGCTATATTTTAAAATAGTATTTTAATTTCAAAATATTGTGCTGCTTAATTTTGTCCCAAAAAATATTAAGCCATATCTCACTTATCCAAGAATAACTATTAAAAGTCAGCGAATATGATAGGTCAGAAAGTGCTTACAGAAGGAAAATGACAGTCAGGTATGCACGTTAGTTAGATCACCTTCTCTCCTGGTAGGTAGTCCAGAACTGAGCGTCGGGGTTTCTCCTCACAATAAAGGATACAGTCACAAGCACATCTTCAAAATCTGTTCAAAGCAGTGTTCTGTTCAATGCTCATAAACTCTTATAAGATAAAGAAGATAAAACCAGGGAAGGAAACACTTACCTTCAGGTTCATAGAATACATCTGACCCCAAGATCACATCCACAGGTGGCAGCGAGAGGAGCTCTGGTGATACCTGTCCCCAGGTGAGTCCGATCACAGGTACGCTAGGGAGGTGGTTGACGTCACAGGAGCGCCTGCAGTTCCTCAGGCAGAGAGGGAGCTCGGCACTGTCTGACAAAATCACACGAGCTCCACACTTAGCAGCCACCACACCAGGCAGACTCACTCCAGCACCGAGCTGCAACAAAAACACTCTTCATTACCCTCCTGTTGAGTTCAATCTGACCCTCTTTCAATGTGCTTGACCCACTGGCTAACTACTGAAGACACTCTCCTCAATGTAGGATCATGTATGTGCTTGGGACGTTTTGACAAATACATGCGTTTTGGAAAAGGCCGTATACATTTTGGTGACTACAATGTTAAGGGCCGTCATACCAAAAGGAGTATTAAATATTGTCAATAATGTAGCAATGTTTAAAGCCCAGAAGTCAACTTCTTCCATTGGTTGGTAAATCCACATGATCAGCTTGCCATTGGAATATCCTAACGCAAATGTATTATTGTATTATGCTATTTGTTTTTCTATTACAATCAAAAATACAAAAGAAAAAAACGGTAGTATCGTAAAATTACATTTTAATTTAAATGGTTAAGTTGAGCCTCATTGGGTTCCATGCAATTTCTCAGAAATGTACTTTAAAATACAGCAAAGAGTCTTTATTGTTAACTGATATATTAACAACATTTATGATTTGATTATCTAATTTAAAAGTCTTTCTTCTGAAGAAATGTTTCTGGTTGTTTGTACAGTCACTATATTCGGCTATAGTGGTTATAACAGAAATGTTTCAAACTTGTCTGCAAAAATTAGGCAACGTTTGGTGTACTTATTTTTTTAAATTCACAATAAAATGGAAATGGCAACAGATGTGTTTCTTCGCACATCCGCATGTAACGTATTATTGGAAAGCCAAAATGTTGGGCGGGTACTTGGTTTAGTGCATCAGTTGTTGATTGGATGTTGCGATTGTAAAATTTTAAGTAAGCTACTTAGGTCCACATGTTATTTGGACACAGGCACGATTTTTATTATTTTAGCTGTTGACCAAAACATATTCAAGTTATAGCTGTACAATGAATATTGGCTTAAAGTACACACTCGATGCTTAAATTTCAGGGTACTGTCATTGCCATTTTTCCTTTCTTCTTTAAAATATCCCCAAAACAAAGGCATTCTTTGGACGGCTAAAATTAGGATTAACTTGTACCAGAATGACTGGTTAAAAAAAACGTGGAGAAGGCTTGGGAAAGCTCATGATCCACAGCATACAGCTTCATCTGGGTAAAATGGTGTAGCAGTGCGATGGCATGAGCATTCACGGATTACAGTGGCACTGGGTTACTGCTTGTTTATCGATGACGTGACAGAGGATAGAAGTAGCCAGATGAATTCTGAAGTGTACAGTGATACACTCCGCTTAGATTCAGCCAAATGCAGCAACGTTCATTGGGCGGTGCTTCCTAGTATAAATAAACATTGACCTAAAACATACAGCAGAAGCAACCCAGGTGTGGGTTTTGCATTTTGCATTGGCCCATTCATTCTCCTGATCTCAGCACAACTGAGCTTGCATTTCACCTGTTGAAGACGAATCTAAAGGCAGAGAGACCCACCTGGCAAATCGACTCTTGATTGATTATTTTGACTTGTATTCTGTGGCATACAGAGACTGAAAACTGTGTCAGTCTCCAAATATATACAGACCCAAGTGTTTGAATGTGAACTTGAATTGGCCACACTGTAAGACTGTAAAGTAATTGGGATGTAGTCACCTCAAGAACGGTCTTGTGTTGTAGTTCGCTTCTTGTCATCCACACATACTGTGAGAGCACCACCGCACAGGGCCAAACATACATCCCATATAGTGGATCAAGAACCTGAATGAGAAGAAGGTTTGTTGTAAGATTATTAACAAAACAGTTACATAAAGTATCCACAACTGTGTTGTAAGTTACCTCAGGAATAGACACAGTTAAGGACTGAGAGCCTTCAAAGTCCTCAAACGTGAATGACTTTTCTACTAGCATTTCAGAAGATTCATCCATGGTCTCTGGCTGATGTTTAACCTCCCAATACTTGACATGTACAACATTTATTTTCAACTTTTCAAAACAATTCCGGCCATTAAATCCATTCAACCAATCAGATCAGTACGTTTAGGCGGCCTCTTTCTCTTGTGACGTTCTATTGGATCTCAGTTTGCTGGACACTCGATAGCCAATCGGATTCCAAACTGACAACACAATGTTCACAGCCAGCCAATCAGATTCTTAGATTCTCTCTTTGGGGGCGGGAAACAAGCTATAGCAGTTAGATTGCGCCATAAGGCGTGAAAGAAGCTTGCTGCCACCAGGTTATCTAACTTTAGTTTATTATCGAACCGTCCAGTATATCAACAGCCTCCCTCCCTTGTAATAAATACAACTTGTTTCCTGTATTGCGTAGAGCGCTGTCTTGAGCTGCACACCCCTCTACAAGGCCTCCAGTGACTGACTAGCCGTTTCAGTCTCCATAGACTTTCACTACATTGCAGTTAGCACGCGAGCTACAAGCGTCACCCAAATACAAGACGCGCCGAAACGCTGAAGAATGAACCATAAAAGTAAGAAGCGGATCAAAGAGGCGAAGCGGAGCGCCAGACCCGAGCTGAAGGACTCGAGCGACTGGACCAAACACAACTACTGCGAGAGCTTTGATCTGTCACACCGCACAGTGAAGGTAACGATGTTTACGCCGCGGAGCGCGTAGCCCAGGCGTTGCTGGTGGAGCTGGACGCTACATGTTGGCATCCTGTAGTTTGTTGTTGGAGCTACACGCACATGTGGTCGGATCGCGGAGCCGGTGGCTACGTTCATCAGCGCACGTACGCACTTCCTCGTGCCAGAAGACGCTCTTTAAAAGTTCATCGTTGCGAGAACGGCCGAATAACAATGAACATATTTTATGTTTAGGATAAACCGCGCTTTTAAATCGTCGTGATAGGCGCTTTTAGAACAGTAGGTTAGGTTTCTAAAATGTATACAGTGCCATAAAGTACAATGGTGTATTATATCATAGTGGTTCTGATTTAGGGGCCCGGGGCCAACAAGGAGGCCCCAGCAAACTTACAAGGGGCCTAAAAACAGTTATACCAATTAATAATAAAAGTAAATAAATAAACTGAACACACTTTGTGTAAAGATCTAATTATTACTGTTAACTACAACTTGATAAACTCCAAATTTGCTGCTTGTTAATAGTTAGGAAGATAGTTATGTTGAAATGTTGGGTAGATTAGGGATGTAGAATATGTGCTTTATAAGTGCCAATAAACAGTCAATATATTAATAATAGGCATGCAATTAAGCAACTAGTTAACAGTGCGGGAATTGGTCTTTATACTAAAGTTTAAATTTTTTTTTTTTTTTAGAAAGCACTATTTTTATTCTGTTTATTAAAAAAAAAATGTACCCTGTAAAACTATCTTTCAGTTATGATCTAGTTCTAGATCTAGTTTTGTTCTTTGACTTTCAAATACTAGCTGTACATATTTATGCTTACTATTATTAAAAGAAAACCGTACTTACCGGGGCTTGTCACAGCACTTATATATTGATGTTTTTTTAGTTAGTCTACTTCAAAGTTGCTTTGAATAAAAGCATTTGCTAAATGATTAAATATAAAATGTGTTTGTGAATATATGCTACCGTTCAAAAATTTTGGGTCAGTAAGATATTTAATGGTTTTTAAAGATGTGTCTTCTGCTCATCAAGGCTGCATTTATTAGATTAAAAATCCAGAAAAAAACTGTAATATTGTGAAATATTATTTCAA
>JAUYWG010000033.1:19195704-19211722 GCA_034779775.1 Enteromius afrohamiltoni
GAAGCAGCCTGTCCCAGAACCAGAACCAGTGAAGCAGCCTGTCCCAGAACCAGAACCAGTGCCTGAACCAGTCCCAGAGGTGCCCATCCCTGAACCAGCATCTGAACCCACCCCTGAGCCATTGTTGGCGCCCACCCCAGAACCTGCTCCTATACCAACCCCTGAACTAGCGCCTACACCCATCGCAGAGCCAGTGTCCACACCAGCCCCTGAACCAGCGCTTGAGCCCGTCCCTGAGACCTCACCAGCAAACGAATCTTTCCCAGAGGTCCTAGAGAATAATGGTATGGAAACATTATTTCTCTGCATATTGTAGCCAAATGCGGCTGAAATGTCTCACTGATTCAGTGTAAGAATTAAGAACTATTTAGTTTATTTGATGACCAATAATTTATTTTACTGATTGACTGTTTATGGACTAAAACAAACAAACAAAAAAAGATACAAAAAAACACGTAATTTTCTCTACTGTAAATAAAATAATCATGAAGTAAAATCAAATAAAATATGACAAAAAAATCTAAAATATAAGCTAATATGTTACATTGTTGGTAGGTTTCAGAGGTAAAAAATATCAATTTAATAATTAAAAAAATAATAATAATAACTATGGGCCTTTTTTTTTTTTTTTTTTATTCGTTCTGGGGGCTAATCCAATTATTTCTTTTCTCATGCACATAGGTAGTTTGTTTGTATCCTGGCTTCTTTCTTTAATCTTTCGCTTTCTTCATATCTGCCTGTGGGCAGCAGGTTTCATTATGCTCCATAAGAGCAGGGCTGTGAGTGCTGGTGGAGATAAAAACTCACAGGGCGACCCACTCAAGCACACTGGAGCTTTGTGCTCTGTGGCTGTAAACTGACGCCAATGTGTAACTGGGTCCCGGTCACACACTTCCTTTGTTCTCCCAGCGGTACATTGGCCTCTAGGTTACAGATTCTGCTGCGTTTACATCCAAATATCAGTCGGTGTGCTCAGATATAACCTTCGTTTGCTAAAGACCTGTGTCTCTAGTGTGAAAACATGCCAGTTTATGAGATATAACAGAAGTGTGTGAAACCGGTTTCAGCTGCCAACAGCGTGTGCAGAACAGCCTTTATCCTTGATTTAATATAAAGACTTCCTAACTGCCGGTGCCAATGACTTGACAGGCCTGCAAGTGGATTAGACCTGGTAGGATGATAATCTGGGTTAGGAACAGGGCGCAGTGTCACAGAAGATTTTCTACCCTTCCTGTGTTGTTGTCTGATCCGTCGGGACAATACAGACACCATCATACTGATCAAACACTTGCTTTTTGTGCCCAGATCTATCCCCTGCAGGCCTCGTATGAGGACACTATATTTTAGTGGATTTCTCTGAGACTGTACATGCCACCGTTTTAAGTCTGGTGTTTCTGAAAAGCCCTGAATGAGCTCTTTATAGGACATGCAAAGGATTGGATGTTTTATCATGAACACTCCCTCTCCATGGTCTTCAAATATAACCGACATTAATCTAGTGAAATATGATCATATTTTGTGATTTATCAGATTATCATCCGTCTAATTGATAAATTGTCATAAATCAACATCAGGATAATATTACGGGGTTTCACATCAAATATGACTTTCTGTTCGGGATATTGGTTTCCTACATGTCCTCATATAAGGACACTGGGACTTTTATTATGCATTTTAAAAGACATAACGACTGAATAAAGAAAGAAATTATATTATATTATATTATGAAACTATTCTTTGAAATTTTATATATGACATTTATATCTTTACCCATTATTACACTTCTTTTTCATGAAATGTTGCCACACATTAATATGCATATTGGTGTTACATACAGATACGTTGTATGACAAAACCTGTTTATAACCATTTTAAACACATTTCGCAAAAGAAAATGGTATATCAGATCATTCCATTACAACATAGTTGAGAATAATCTTTATACAAAGTTTGGTAAAATACTAATCTATTAATAAAATACAAAAAAATGTATCGATTTTAAAAATCAGTTGCTTTTGCCTATGCGTGATCATTAATGTGTCTTTATTTTATTTTTGTATTTTTTTTATTATTTTTATTTTTATTCATATTATTTTTGTTTATTAGTTTTTTCTGATGTCCTCAAATATAATATAATATCATCAATAAATTATGCTATTATATTATATTTAGGGGTGTAATGACTAGGACTAGGACTTTTAAAGTGACCGGTGACAGAAATCATTCTATGATTCAAATCATATGATTTGGTACTCTTTTCTCAAGAATCTGATACTGTCTTTCAGATGCTGCAGCTGCTTTACTGACAGATGAGGTTGAGACCCCTGCAGTCGCACCTGGTAATAAGAGGACCACCAAGTTTGAGAAGAGAATGACCAAGGAGGAGATGGAAGAGGAGCAGAGGTCAGTATTTCCCTCTCTGTCCATTGACTGAAGCAGTAGCATCTCCACGCAGCGGTGAAATCTACATATGTAGAAATGCTCGAATCTAACAGCGTTTTAAGCATGTGAAGTGTGTGATCTGAAGCCTCCCCTATGCAGAAGTACACAGAATGGTGACTCTGCAGTGCTAACGTTTTTGATGGGGAATTGTAAAGTTGTAAGTTACCCCCAGCGCTCACTGTGGGTGTTTGGATAAGGAGGGTGAGCTGATCTTATCTGTAGCAGACTGTCAGGGGTGCTCGCGGGGGCTCAAGGTTTGACTGGAGGTTCAGGCACACTTTGCTGGGGGTGGGTGTGGTTTGTTTGCTTGATGAAATGTGTAGATTGAATGGTGAGGGATTTGAACTAAAACTAAAAAGGTTACACTTTATGTAGGTAGCCCACTTTAGATATTTCACTCTTAATAACTATATTATAACTTCTGCTCACAATTCTGAGATATAATCTCACAATTGCAAGTTATATAGACAGAATTGTGACTCATTTCTTACTTGTACAACTTGCATTTGTGAGTTTATTTCTTAAAATTGCCTTCACAAATTGCGTATTATGTATTCGGTCCATAGGAAAGCATACTGTGCAGGTGTGTAGTGTTTTTCTTTACACCTGGTATGAACAACACAGCATTTTTAGAAGTTTTGCAGAGATCTGTGGGAATGGAAAAACTTTTAGATCAAAGCACATACATGCATCGGTATAGTCCTAATAGGGTGACACACATTGTTAATATTTCAATATTCCTGTTTTTTTATGAATTTAAAGCGACTTTGGTGAAATATAAGAGGTATTGAAAAATAATAAAACAGAACATTTGAACGGCGGTGTATATTTCTTGCAGATTTGTAATTTCCCTTGTGAAGTGTTAGAGAGTGGGTTTACATGTGCAACAACAAAATATAATACAATGAAAACTTTGTTATACATGCATAACAACAAATTATATTTTAATGTTAAAAATGGCCTTTGCATGAAAACCAAATGAATGGTCAGGTGACTACTGTACACGTTGTCTGATTTCCCACAACTGTGCATGTAAATCCAGTCAGTGTCTGAGATGATTTCTACAGTACCCATTTGCAGAAGTCACTGTGCGTAGCTATCAAGTTGACTCAATAGTCAGCAGCCTACAGTACTGGTCTGTACATAATGTCCTCTGCTCCTGCCCTTTATCTTTGCAGGATAGAGTTCACAAATGACTTTACAGCTCTTTAAACAACAGCAGGCCGTATGTACGCCTGTGTCAGACCACTGGTAAGGTATCATTTACTTCAGTTTGACCCCTGACACCCCCACAGTCTCACCCCTCGGCCTCCCCCACAGGGTGTAACGTGAATATCTTCCCTTCCACTCACTTTCCTTATTCAGAGATGGTTCTTGTCCCGACATGCTGAGTTACAGCTCACCCAGAAATACAATTCTGTCATGTTCTCGCCAATTGAATCCTAATGCAAATATTTAATTGTCAATTAAACATTTAAAATGTTGCTTAAAATACATCAAATAGAATAGAAAATGTAATTAAATATATCCTTTCAATAAAACACATTTTTTGACATTTTCTATTCTATTTGTTGTATTTTAAGCCACAGTTTAATTTGATTATTTATTAAGTCATTATGTATTTATTATTATTATTTGTAAATCACAATTTATTTGTAAATTCAATATTTATTTAGTTGTTTGTTGTAGTCACTATTTAGTAGCAGTTTAATTATTTATAGCAGTTTAATTCTATTTATAAAGTCAATATTTATTAATATTATTTATATTTTTATTGGTGTATATATTGTTTGTAAAGTTGTTCATCATTTGTAAAAATCTTTACACGCTTTCTATTTTTGTAATAAAATTAATTTATTCATTTGTTTAGTCAATGTCAAAATGTAGTTTATAAATATAAATAAATTTAATATAAAA
Source organism: Enteromius afrohamiltoni (assembly GCA_034779775.1). Lineage (NCBI taxonomy): Eukaryota > Metazoa > Chordata > Actinopteri > Cypriniformes > Cyprinidae > Enteromius > Enteromius afrohamiltoni. The sequence goes on from JAUYWG010000033.1 coordinate 19,200,064, forward strand.
ATATACATATATTGTGTGTGTGTGTAAATTAATTCAAGTCACAATTTATTTTTGTAATGTAACATTTATTTGTACATCACAATTTGTTTATGAAGACAATATTTGTTTATTTGTATCTTTATAAAAAAGAGTCACTTTGTTTGTTTATTCAGTAGTATTTACAATGTGCTGTTTTCACACACCTTTATGTGGAAACAAGTAGCTTGGTCATTCTACCAAACTTCTGTTTTTGTGCTCCATGGTTAAGAGACAGTAAAATGTGACACATGAGTGAGTAAATAATGACAGAATGGTGATTTTTGGGTGACCTACCACTGATCCAGCTGTTTTAAATCACGGTGTCTTCTGCACATTATGGGTTAAATATCCTGGCAGTCCAGTAGTCTCAACTTGAACTCTGGATCTAGATCTCCTGCTTGGTCATATTATGGGCCGTGTACACAAAGCCGAGTGGCCACATGTGTTCTGCATCTGTCTAAAAGGCCCCAGAGCCTCATTATAGTGACACATTACAGAAGAAAACTAGGGAAAAGCTCACAAATACAGGTCACTGAACACACAAGTGTGTGTGTGTTAGGTGCATTCTAAAGCATTATAGGTTTAATACATAGAATAGTATTATGTATAATTACATTTGATGGAGAACACATGCCGCTACTTATTTAACAATATATTATCAAAATAATGCATAGCTTTTATTTTATATAACTGTCTAAAAGGCAGGCATTAATAATCATGCATTTGAACATCTCAGCCCATTACAAACGTCTGAATGTCACTGTCTGCGACAGTATATGGTTGTAAAATTTTCTCTGTTCATGTTGATTGTTAATGAAGAAGTGAAACTAATTTGAGCACGCGTTTTTTATTTTATCACGATACAGCGAGTTTCAGATATTTTTAAATGTGCTTTGGTGTCCAAATACATTTAAGGTATTGAGATTGAATCTGTTTGGAATTTAAAAACAACATAAATTTGGTTCGATTTAAATCCTTGAATTTGAATTAAAATTTCTCTTTCCAGTTTGGCAACCTAAATTCATATTCAGAAGCTGAATTTAAAGGTGTTGTGAACCAGTTAATTCCTGCTCATTCAGCTCAGGACAGTTCTATAGTGTATTATTATAAAGCCCACTTTGGGGTCTGGATTTAATAACTGACCGTCCCACTGATATTTAGAAGAGACTGACTGCATTGGACTAACAGAAGGGATTATTTTTCGTATTTGATCTCTAATGATATAAAAGGAGATGAAAGCTACTGAAATGTTACTAAAGTTAAATTATAGGGAGGTAGCATGAAATATCAGTTGGAGGAAATGTCCATCTTGTTTGATGCATATATTTTTATTTGTATTATTGTTGCGCTCTACATTGAAAACAAAGGTTTTAGCACGTTCAGAAAATAGGAAAGGATAAAAATATGGTTCCAAAAGCAGTTCACTGAAAGTCTCAACAAACCATTTTTATTAAATGGTGTGAAAAACATTTTCAAAATCTAAAGAATATTTTTTTTGGAACTTCCCACCTTTCTGTGTTCTTCATAAGATCCACATGTAATGTTAGGTCGCGTGACCGTTGGTCCACCCTGATTCTGATCCTTTGAAATAAAGCAGGCATCATTGATGTGTAAATGTGGCTCGAGTGCTGCAGTCCATACAGTTTTCCATGACCTGCCAAGCGCCTTTTATCTCAAAAGATCAAAGAAAATTAAATCCTCATGATGTCACCGTAGCGCATGCTGCAAATCATTTGAAATCGGCGTAGCACCGAACTACGCTGCCGTCTAATCTACGAAATATGAATTGCACGGAAACAAATGGTGGGGCGCTTTACTAACCTGACCACAAGCATCTTTCCTGAATGTCTCCATGACTCTGCTGCTGGGCTTCTGTTTAACCGCTGCATGACTAACATGATCTGCCAAGCCTTAACCAGTTACAGCAAAACACCAGAGCTGTTGACGGTGAGTGATGTGCTCATTTATCCGTTCCACTAATCAATATGTTTATCTTTTTTTCAAAAAAAGGCTTAATCAACTTGTTTCCAGGCCATCCAAGAAGTAGATGAGTTTGTTTCTTCATCTGAACAGATTTGGAGAAATGTATCATTGGATCAATTGCTCCTCGATGGATGCTCTGCGGTGAATGGGTGCCGTCGAGTGTCCAGATAAAAACATCACAGAAATCCTCTAATGAAAAAGTAATCTTGCCCAAATGAGGAGCGAAAAATGCACAGATCCTGCACCATTTACAAGCAAAGACTATTTAGTTTTTTGGGGTTTTTTTGGCCTGAAGTGTCAGTCCGAAATGGATTAGTTTCTTAGAAACACAAGACAATACTTGATGCCTGTCATCATGTGGATTGCTTGTGGATTATTGTGATGTTTTTATCAGCTGTTTTGAGTCTCGTTCTGACGGCACCCATTCACTGCAGAGGGTGAGCAAGTGATGTAATGCAGCATTTCTCTATATCTTTTTTTAAAAAGCATGATTTATCTGCTTCTATATTATAACACACATCTTTGAAGGCAATTTTCTAAAAAATATATATATATTATATATGTATATGTGTGTGTTTTTTTTATATATATATATATATATATATTCCAGAGGACTGGAACATTACAGCTGTATTCCTATCTATATTCTGAAGCGTTTTACAGATGGATTTGTTCTTGTATCATTCACTTTATTTTATACACGTTTTATTCATACAAACATGGCATTATCTTGCTTCTATTAGTTAACTAATAGAACTGTTATTAGTAGAACTAATACTAAACAACTTAAGAAACAAGCAAACAATAAAACATAAATGTAATATACAAAATGTGTCTGAATATCAGTAATACAAAGCAACTGTGACCCTGCACCACAAAACCAGTCTTAAGTCGCTGGGGTATATTTGTAGCAATAGCCAAAAATACATTGTATGGGTCAAAATTTTAGATTTTTTTTTTTTTTTTTTGGGGCCAAAAATCCTTAGGATAGTAAGTAAAGATTATGCTCCATGAAAATATTAAGTCAATTTCTTACTGTAAACCTATTAAATTTTTAGTAATATACATTGATAAGATCTTCATGTGAGAACTATATTTTTCTGTACCCTCAGATTCCAGATTTTCATATAGTGGTATCTCGGTCAAATATTGCCCTATCCTTTCAAATCATACATCAATGGGAAGCTTATTTATTCAGCTTTCAGATCATGTATAAATCTGAATTTCGGAAAATTAACACTTATGACTGGTTTTGTTGTCCAGGGTCACAATTGTCTTATATATTGTGATAATTGGTGAAATTGGTGGCGTCTTGCTTTTTAATTTAGTGCTGCTAATGAGATAAGTGTTTATTTGAGTCTGTGTATGGTGAATGTTTCTCTAGGGATTTGCTAGTGTGAATTCAAACATCTGTTTGTACGGTGAGGGACTGTCTGTTCCTGGAGACTTTCAGATGAATTGTTTGAGGCTGTGACTTTATGATACTGAATCTTGTTGTTATTTTTCAGAGATGCCGAGTAAGCTGAAGCTGGAGCAAGTGGAGGGAAAAAAGCTCTCTATAATGAACCTTGAGGACCTTTGAGGAGTGACTTCTTTGTGCTTTTCTTTTTTTCTTCTTCTTCTCTGTTTTCGGCCTGTGAATAACTTCTTAAAGCAAAATGCCAAAGAGCATAAGATTGTGTTTTTTTTTTATTTATTTTTTTTTTTTTTACATTTAGATACAGCTATATGCACTGTATAGGGTACAGTTATATTTATAAACTATGGCCCTTAGACTATGAGAAGCCTATTAAAACACTGTGATGCTATAGTTTACTTAGTGTGCGTGATTCAGAAGCACTTTTGCAAAGGAAAGGGAGGGAAACTTTCTTGGATACGAACGTGGAATTCAGAAGTGGGTTTTTGTCATGACATAAAATAATCTTGTGCCTTTGAGTATCACATGTTCTTGAGTCAGCCAATCAGCATTCAGTCTCACATTCTGCCCACCCTGCTCTTCTGAAACACCATCGCCCTCTTGTGGACCATGCTATGACCATGGGGGGGAGTGCTTGCACTGCACATGTGTATGATGAAATGTAGAAACCGTGTGGTTTTGTGTTGTTATTTGTTGATGTTATGTTAAAAAATAGGTGAATCTTATCGAACAGTGACATTTCATACCAGAATCAGAAAAGAACTTCTAATCTGCCGGAAGACTAAATAAAGCGTATTTTAGAAATATTTTAATTGGTTTGCATTCTAAAAAGAAAAGTCAATTCGCTGTAATAAATATTGTGATGCATTTCATTTTAGTCATACAACAAATTTAATCACCACATGCTTTTTCCTGCACTATTGTAAAGAGAGTAGTATTTTGATTTTGCAGTGAACTGTGACTAGAGTTTTGTGAGATTGGCCTTTGTAATATCAATAAAGAGCCGAATTTGATTAATGGCTGTTGTGGCAGTATTTTCTATAACACCTACAGAACAATTGAATGGGCATGAATGAAAATTTCATTCAGTTTTTTTATTTTTATTTATTTTTTGGTTAAACACAAAATAAGGTATTATATATATTGTTAGTAACCAAACAGTAAAAAAAAAAAAAAAAAGTAAAGATGTGTTGCCAACGGTTTATTTTAGCTACATTTCAATAAAGAAATAATGTTGAAAGTCAAATAATTAAATTAAATGTGACTAAAACAAATCGATTGCAACCACTAGCTTATAAAGTTGAATTAATTCAATGATAAAATTTTTGGTAGGCATAGTATACAGAAATTTTCAAAATATCTAAATTTGAAGAAATTATTACAGAATAAACATTTTTTTTGGTGAACTATCCCTTGAGACTTTCTGAACTGTGTGATTTCTTTTTATGCCTTTGTGTTTGTGCTTTAGGGTACAGCAGGAGCAGCTGGCTGCCATCTTCAAACTGCTCCGAGAGAATCGGGACACGTTTGGAGAGATGACGGAGGGAGATGTGGAGGAACAGCTCAAACTTTACTCGCTTTAGTCCGACTCCACACACACAGTTTTATATAGGACAGAACATGTGCGGGTTAACATCTGTAGCACTGTTTTATTTACTGCACCTACTGTATACTGTTATGCTTGGGGCCACAGACACCCCGGCTCTTCATAGCAGTGATTGTAGGATTGAGGGTTACGCAGGATTTAATGCTTGTAATTTGAAAAGAGGTTCACATTTAACCCTAAAATTATAGTTTGAAAAGCTCAGCTTGATCTAAAACGCTTGCTGTATGCTACACATGTAGTGCTCTCGTTACCATATCAGCTGAACTTTCACTCCTTTTCTAGTTTTTTAGTGTGTGAATGAATGGGAATTGTAAATAGTCTGCATTAGTGTTCTTGCATTTCTTTTGGTGTTGATGTGGATTAATGCTTCGTAAACTAATTGTAATCTACTATATAGCTATTCTAATTGCATATTCAAAATGTTTTACTGCTGCATTTTCTATGTAGATTGTTACTATTACTCTTCTTGTTTGTTTCTATCTACTTGAAGAAGAAAAAAACTATTAAAATAGGATTTGTATTTCCGGTTACATCATCTTCTGTTTTTGAATCCGACTTCTTGTCGTTTTAGCCTGCTCAAAACCTTTCTTTTATATATATATATATATGTGGTTCTAGAGAGACTCACACTGAAACAGGCCCAGATATATAGGCTAGACTAGGATAAATGTGAAATGGGACATTTAGGAGGTGATTATTGTTATCCTTCTGTTGAAGAGCGTGTGGAAAGGCGACGTGCCAGAGACGTAAAAAGACGCGGGGTAACGTGGGCAGCATGCAGACAATTGTTTTGGTTTTTTTTATTAAAGAGAAGGGAAAGCTGCCTTTGGTAAGGGAAAGTTTCACATTCAAACAAGGCAGAAACAAAAAGCTAAAAACAAGTATTTCAACAAAAAAACGGAAAACGAGTCTGAAGGAATATGTTGTTTCACACACGAGCACATCAGCTGCAGTTTAAACATCATTATTGTGATTGGCTAGCCTGCATGGTATATTAAAATGGCAACATGTCATTTTCCCAACAGATATATATATATAGGGTAGAAAGTGAAGACGAATTAAGGTTGATTCATATTAAATTATGATAATGATTTAAAGAGAACTTGTGTGTTTTATGGGAACACGCCCCACTTCTGGCGATACTGTTCCGCCCAAACTATTAGCGGACGATTTAAACCTTTGCTGACCCATTGCTACCATCGCCCACAGTCAGACCGTCTCGTCGTAGGTGTGAAATGGCTGCCAAACTTAACGGTATGTACCTTGTTTTTACACATAAGTTAGTCGTTTTGGCCTACAGCTGCCTCGCTCTGGAAAACCATGTTGCAAGAATTGTCGTGGTAATGTTCTTGTTTTCTCTTTGCAGTTGACGGGGAACACAAAACGACTCCTGGTAAGTTATTCACGCATTTTCTCTTGACTTTTTAATAAAAGTATGCTTAACTCTATTACTGTCCATCGAGATGAAAAATGTAAGCGCAAAGTAAAATGCAACTAATAAGATTTCAAAAAGCATGCATGCTTTTAAAATCCTTTTGCTTAAAACTGTGGCCTATTTTTGTGTTTATATGCATGCACAAAGTTTACATTATTGCTGATACATGAATCTAGAGACTATCATCTATGTGTGTTAAATAATGTTGTTAGGCCTTTCATAGAATGCCTTTCACAATGTTGACTTAAATGCCAGAGACTGTTTGTTGTAACCAAGATACCAATATTAACAAGAACCCAATGCATATTGCAGAACCTTAAGGCTTAAACAGGTCTAAAACAGAATACAGAGTCTCGCACTCTCGCTTTTCTTTAAAAAATAGTGCCAAAGAAAGTGTCAGCTGTAAGATTCTTTGGTATTCACTTGGCTCTAAATCACAGATGAGCAATAAGTCAAAGGGGGGTGCTCTCTGACACCAGACACACACAGCATTGTTTTGCGACGCATGGGACGGACGCGTGCTGTGCTGGAAAACGCGTTGGGGGTGTCTGATAGAATCTGTGCAATGGCTCTTTGAACTGTGGGACACTTCACACCTAGAGACATTCTATGCCCCATTCCTGGAATTTGGTTCGTCTGGTAGGGTGAAGAGTTCAGTATGTTAAGTAGATTAAATGTATTATCTTCTAGAATATAGATATTTATGATATCGTCACGACTGGCTGGTGTTAAAGCAGCAGATCCAGGTTAATTCTAAAGCAGATGCAGGTTGCATTGTACATAAAGATCATGATTTAAATAGGAACAGTTCCTTAGATGATTCACTTTTATGGTAAGAAGAAAGATGCATAAAATATTTATCTTCTGTTTCAGATAGAACAAGTTGGTACTATAGTAGCCTGAAATGTAGAACTTCAATTAATGTAGGAAGTTAAAATGAAAAAAGTTATTTTAATCTGAGTAATGAGTGTTTCAAGTGTTTTGGTTGGATGTTCCCCTTCTGTAATCCCTTATAGAAGGAATTATAAGCACTTCTCACACCACGTGCCTTCAGCCTTTCAAATTGTTGGCAGTTTAACACGGAAATGTTTGCCGAGCTTTTTGTGTTGTTGGCAGTACGTGTACTTGAACAACGTGTGCTCTTCCTCCATGTATCCTCCACCCAGTTTATCAGCTAAATGATCTGCTATCTTTTTTTTCCATCTGACCGGGTTTTGTTAAAACCATTGTGTTTTTTTTTTTTTTTTCAAAAGAGCAGCCAACATGAATTTGTATCTTTATTTTAGACAGATTGATTTATAAAAGGAGTATTATTGTCACAATCTTCACAGGCAGTTCAACTTCTGTGTTTGAAATCAAATTGCAAGTCAGCACTGCAGGAGTTTAGAATTTGAACTATTTGACACAAAAAAGAGACATTGATGTGATGTAAGTACAACAGCTACTAATAAGTAATTACTAGATAATTAGTCTTTATTATAGACACCATTAAAAAAAAGTTTGACTTAATAACTGAATTTTCGAATAAGCTCTATCATAGTTTTTTTGGTGTAGTACACATTGAATGCGTCAGAAGCTGTTTTTTATAGCCTTTTTCTGTTTTCAGTTGACCAGGCTCATCTTCTAACAAGTGGTGAAGAGAATACAATGCAAACTCAGCTTGTTACACCATCGTCATGCAGAGCTGAGAAAACAACAGTCCTGGGTAACTTCATGCAGGTGGTGGTACCTATGAGTGCCAGTAACAGTGGATCTGAGCCCTGCGACCGAGGTGTAGCAGAGACCCAGGGTCTTGAGCCCAAGCCTGGCGAACGCAACACATCCGCTTTGAGATGTGAAGACCCCTCTGAACCAGCGGAGGAGCGCAGGGAAGAGCGTATGTAATAATCCTAATTGTGTATTTAAAGTGCCCCTGTTATGGGTTATGAAATATTCATATTCAGGTCAAAAAACCTTTCATTTTCTTATAACATGCATTTATTTGTTTAACGATTCATTCAAAGATTCATATTACAAACTGCTCCAGTGATTGGTCCATTTAATTTAAAGCAGTGAGCTTTTAACGCTCCTAAGGCGGCACCTTGTGGCAAAAACACAAATTTGCATTTTCATTCAGACCAACGCAAAAGCACCAAGTGCACGATTCGATGCTTTCTTTTGAGAAACAGTAACTTTATACACAGATGCATGCTGCTAATGCAACGAATCTTTTCACAGCTGTACTGGAGCTGTGGATCAACGGGGAAATGGCTGCTTGTGAAGCTTACGAGTTATCAAAGTCCACCAGCAACGCCCAACGCCAGCACACTGTTCCACAACAAGCCAATCGGCCTCTCCCCCAGAGCGACTTGTTACGTTTCATCCGAAACGAATTGCAAGCCTGTTGCCAACCCATCACAAAGATGCTTCGTTTGAGCATAGAGCGGAGCAGAGCTGAGTTCAGTGAGCTGATAAATAGACTTAACGCAATGCACAGGGATACCAGACAGGTGTTTGATAAAGTCTGTGGTATGCAAGAGGACGGAAGACTGGTGTCAGATGCGATCTCTCTTATGAGTGAAAGAATGAACGTCATTCAGAGGTTTACGTGCGACATTCATCAAGGGTTGACTGCTAGAAAATGAGGGATCTGTTTATAGTAGCATAACACAGATTTGTGTTCAGGTTCAAACCGCTTTTCCTTTTTTTATATAATTGCATTGATGAGTGATGTGTGCATGCTTCTTTTTTTATTGTACCATTTTCATAGGTTTTAAATAAATTGTTTCAAAATGGCCATTAAAGGATGTCACAGTGATTTATGCTTTATTCCTGATCTTGTGTTGTCCTGGCATTTCTAAAACTTCATTTTAAAACATAAATGGTGCATTAAATATAGTAAACCTAGATGGCAACACAGTTGACCTTCCATGTTTATTAAGTATTAGTAGAGAGTTACATATGGGACCATGTGACAAAAAGGTTAATGCCTTGACCTTTGACCTCGTACTGAATAATAATTGATATTTTTAGGTCCCTTACGATCTCATAAAAATAATAAATAATTCCGATGTCATCCTACGTCCTGTGTCATGTTATAAATGGTCTCTCTCTCTGCCCCCAGTGCTCTCTGCACTGTGTGAAAAAAGCACGGGAATTAACAGAATGAATAAACAATTTAAATTATAACTTATCGTAACTTATTTTTATTTAATATATCGCAATATGTGTGTGAGTACCTGATAATTCAATAAGATGAATGTATAAGTCGTTTCTCTATGCAATATGAAGAAGTTATTAAGTAAAAAGTCCCGATAATGGTTTCACCGTGACGTCGAAAGTTCTAGAAATGAGCGGTTTGCAAAAAATAGTGTCTAACGTTAGTTTAGCGCTGTCTCTCTCTCTCTCTGTGACACACACACACCCAACCAACCTCCTCACAGCTGGTCATTTAATGCGTAACCTAACTTTATTGATTAAATATTTAATAAATATTTATTTAGGATCAAACGATTGAGCTTTTCTTATTTATCTTGATATCTAATCACTAGTTATCTATTTATCTTATTTCACATCAAACATGTCAGCATCTCAGAAATCCATTTCATTCTGTCTAAACAATAACCTGCTTTTACAAAGGTCACTTAAGATCTTTACACAGACACATCTTGTATTCTCATATGAGATATTAGATATGGTCAGCTTTCTCGGTCATCTTCATATAAAATCAGTGGTCATCCACATATTGTCCTACACTGACCCTACACCTAAACCTACCCCTTACAGAAAACTGTGTGCAGTTTTTGAATTTCATCAAACACTGTTTAATACGAACGTTTTACTATTCATAACGTCGTCTGATTATTTTAAATAACATATTTTGTTCTTTAAACTAACTTTTGTAAAACAAAATGATAAGTATAGTTAAGGGAAAATATTTATTTTAACAGGTCGATCGATAAAGTAAATTGAAGCGCATCCATATTTGCATCCATATTTATAGTTGTTTGGCAGTTTCTACATCATATTTAATCCCTTTAATATTTATTTAACATTACATTAATGAATTTTATACAGTATACCATAAACCTAGTCATCACAGTAACATTTCTACATGTTTTATATTTTTAAACATAATGTATTATCATTTATCATTTTTAAAAGCTAGTGTGCTCATGGGTACACAATTTGGTCAATCATTTGGAATATTACTACATATAGGCATAATGCATTTTTATTATTATTATAATTTTTTTTTAACTGTACAAACTGTACACAGGGTAGTCATATAAATAAGATCGTGTTTGCACCACACATACATAATCAATTTCAAACTAAAGAGAGAAGCTTTTAAAATATGCAAATAAAATCTATAATTATGAATGACTGCATGATACTTTGATGTTACTAAAGCAAATCATCTATCATTTTAAAAAGGAATTCAACATGTAAGTTTCATTGTGATGGGGGTGAGCTGACACACACACTGTGAATCTACATACATACAAATTTCAAGCTAAAGAAAGACTTCTCTATTTTAAAGAATATGGTTATAAAAATATAAAAATTATATGTGCAGCACAGTAACAAACATCTTTTAGAAAACCATTAAATATCTTACTGACACCAATTTTTGAACGGTAGTGTACATTTAAAAAAATTACTTCAAACAGGATTTTTTTACTTTTGTATTTATTTATTTTAACCGTGCATAATGACAAACACACAAGTTCAACATTTATGTAAGTTGACTGTTCCAATATATATATATATAAACTCACCTAAAGGATTATTAGGAACACCATACTAATACTGTGTTTGACCCCCTTTCTCATTCAGAACTGCCTTAATTCTACGTGGTATTGATTCAACAAGGTGCTGAAAGCATTCTTTAGAAATGTTGGCCTATATTGATAAGATAGTATCTTGCACAAGGAGACACAAGGCACAAAGCTCCTGTTCCACCACATCCCAAAGATGCTCTATTGGGTTGAGATCTGGTGACTGTGAGGACCGTTTTAGTACAGTGAACTCATTGTCATGTTCAAGAAACCAATTTGAAATGAATCGAGCTTTGTGACATGGTGCATTATCCTGCTGGATAATGCATGGTGGTCATAAAGGGATGAACATGGTCAGAAACAATGCTCAGGTAGCCCATGGCATTTAAACGATGCCCAATTGGCACTAAGGGGCCTAAAGTGTGCCAAGAAAACATCCC
>JAUYWG010000033.1:19214950-19226336 GCA_034779775.1 Enteromius afrohamiltoni
AAACTGTACAGGATTATGTAAACATCATATATGTGCAGTGTGTTGAGTCATGGTACTCTAGTCAGTCCTGTTACTATCCTTATATATATATATTTGATGCAGTCTTGTACATTGTTCCATTGCAACTATAGCTTTATTTTATTTTGGTCAAAGCCTTTTTTAAAATATACATTTTGTAAAGACGATACTTTCTTGATTGATTAAAATTAGGATAAAACATATTTTTTAAATTCTCAAAAATTTAAACTAACCCAGAGAAAAGAAGGACTAAAATGCTGCTCATGTAAGAGTTAATTCAGTTGGTTATGGTATGGTAAGGGTTTATTGGGTCTGGTATAATACACAAGGCTTTATGGGTGAATGTGTAACCCATTTAGTTTTCTGGTATACACAAAAAAATATATATGATATGGTATCTACCAAAGTGAATTGCATTTTACTGCACTACTGTTTTATTATACTTTTATTTTGAGTAGGAATAAAACAAGTGTTTCAGTTTTTTTAAGTTTCAATATTCCCTATATCACATACGGGATTGATTCACTGATTTTGGTTTCAAAATGTATTAAAATGTATAAAAGTATTCAAAATAGTGTCATGTTTAACTATATGGAATACATACTGGCCAAGCTCGGCTTTCTATTAGAATTTCCATCCTATTAGTTATTAGTTATCAGATTCCACAGTGTATAAAAAACCTAACAGGGTGGAACATTTTGAGTTAAATGCTGTCGTTTTTTCAGTCATTAACATTTAGCTCTCTAACCTTCTACAGATGAACATAACGTTTATACCTATGTCAGATATGTTTTTTTTTTTTTTTGATCGTACAAACATACTCTATAATATAGCCTAACAGGGTGGAACGGTGGAGTGAGCGGTGACATTTACCTGCATTTGTACAGTTAAATGAAAATATAAATAATATCACTTTTTGATATTTATCTCAGTGAAATTGTTGTCTATTTTGGTAGCTGAGGAAGTACACCATAACAGGGTGGAAAATTATTTTAGGGACACAGTAAATTAAAATTGTACAAAAATAAACATGTACTTTCACAGTATTTATACGTATGAGTAGAGGACGTTTAGCCTAGTTCATAACATAATTTAAAAATATTTTTATAGGTTTTAATCACTTCATGGTTTATATTTCAAGTTGATTAATTTGCACTGAGGACATGATATAAAAAAAGTCACTGTATAACAGGAATGACCCATATACTCCTTCATGTCCTCTTCTGCTCCTGCTGCAGCACTGACTTCCCTAATGTTTTGATCTTCTTTGCTCTGCAGGGCTGCATTAGAGGCTGAAGTAAGCTGGATTGTAAACGATACAGCTGAAGAGGAGGTAAGCCAAATATGTGTAGCCTAATTAGACATGCCCTAAAGCTAACAAAGCGCATAATAATAACCTGAGTAAGACAATCTAAATCAATTATTTCTTTAGGCAGTGTCAACCTGCTCCTTGAGACATACCATAAAGAAAGAAGACAATTTGAAGAGAAAGTTTAGCTTCTTAGTGCCTGTTCTACAGTGGCATGAATCTTTTATCGACACACATTGGGAAAAGCTCCAAAATGAGCCATTGCCTTATGGTTGGAAGAACCAGTCTTTCCATGGTAAAGTTACTGTGAAGTTACTTTAATAATGGAAAAAATTCAGCTTTCTAATTTTGTTTTATTTCCTTATTGTAACACAGATATAGGCAAGACCCTTTCACTGCTTTCACATCCTGCCAACAGTCGTCTGTTTGAGCGGGAAACATCAGATACCTGTGTGCGTTGTGCTGTGGTGGGTAACGGAGGTATTCTGAAAGGATCCAGGCAGGGGAAAAACATAGACAGTCACAATTTTGTTTTCAGGTTGGTAAATTCTATAAAACAAATCCAATATACAAATTTTTCAAACCCATGCATATTATATACTGTACATATAGGGGCAGTCGTAGCCTAATGGATTGTGGGGTGGGGGGAGTGAATAACCAGCACTCTCTCCACCTTCAATATCACGACTGAGGTGAGACCCTTGAGCAAGGCACCGTTCCCCTAACTTGGATGGGTTACCATACCCGTTCCTTTCCTGTCCTGTCCTGTCCTGTCCTTATATAATGTAGCCTAATAAAACTTCTTTTATTTTACATGGAACTGTTTGCCTTGAGGCTTCAGGCATGTTAAAATCACATGACCAAGCACATCATTCATGCAATCTCCTGCTCTTGGAATAAAAGTGTATCCAAGCCATGCTGCAGTTACTGGAATGACCAGATTCCAAAAAGCTTGCACATCATTGTCAAACTTGTTATTACATCTTGATTTAACTTGGAATTTTCTGAGAGCTACAACTTGTATCGCCTAACCACTATTGATGTTATGTTCGGGTATTGATTGAGTTGGCATATGAATGCTCAATTCAACTCGAAATAGAATGTCACCTGTTGTCTTTACGGTAATTACAAAAGTGAAAGTAACATGACACACACACATTGTGAACACACACATAGGCTTCAGTATTTTGCTCAAGGGCACTTCAGTTCAGATTTTGTTGATTTTGTTTATTCAGAACAGACTGAGGTGCCGTCAGATCACAATAATTCACAAATAATCCACAACAGTCCAGACCACCAGTTAATGTCTTGTGAAGTGAAAAGCTGCATGTTCATTGTCTCTTCTGGCCAAAAAAATAACACTTCCAATAAACAATGTGTTCTGGATGGCTTTTTGGATGGCTGAGGGTGAATTTTCAGCAAATTGGAGTTTTTTGGGTGAATTATTAATTTAGATTTTTAAAGTTAAAAATGGTATTAAATGTTAGAATAACAATTAACTGCATGGACTTATTGCCATCAAAATCTAACTAAATCTCAACATCATTCCCCCTAGCCCTAGTAAAATTCTGTTTTTGGATTAATAGCCTACAGCAGTGCATAACCATAATAATTATCATCATTTATAGAGTAAATGGAGCAATAATCAAAGGGTTTGAGGATGATGTTGGGACTAGGACGTCTTTTTACGGCTTCACCACCAACTCTCTCAAGAACTCATTACTTGGATATTACGAAGATGGCTTCCACAAAGTGCCACGTGACCCGGTAATCGACCGTCTCTTTCACAATTTAGGAGTTATTCTAAGTTTTCAGTTGTCATTTGTTGCCATCTGCTGGACTACCAATGAATTACAGTGAAGTCTTTGACGTCACAGGACATTGGATATATTTTTATCCCTGCCGAAACTCGAGACTATGTGATGCTGGCAGCTGCCATCAAGGGTGTGTCTGTACCCTGGGGACCTGATAAAGGTGACAGGTAGGTTTAACAATAATATTACACGCTGTTATTTACTGTATTTACAATACAGGTTATAATACATTCTATTATTGTAATTCCTGATAACTGATTATTACTTAGTATGTTGAGCTAACCACATAATATGTGTATATAACACATCCAGTAAAATCATTCATCATTGAGTAAAACATGTGAGCAGGCAACTCATGCTCCAAAGTGATTCAAAATATAGAAATAATAGGCTGAATTGACTGTCAACACTGAAATGAAAGGCAATAAATGTACCTATAATTGGGAGCCATACACTACTTCAGTTAAAATATTATTGAAAAAATTGCCTATACGATCATTTGTTTATAGGTAAATAATACTGAACAATAAAATGTGTTATGAATTTCTTTTAGTGCTTTCAAACAATTAATTTTTCCTAAACATAGGGCATGTGTGTGTATTTATATATATACATAATAAACATAGACAGTACACACACTGTGTATTATGTAAACACATTCTTTTTGTAACAGCGCTAATTTCTTTACATTGTATGGCATTTTTTATTTGCTTCCTTGATTAATAATTTTTTTTTTTTTAGATTTTGGCATTATCGCGTATAGGACAGATCAGAACTGACAGGAAGAAAAGTGGGATAGATATAGGGGGCGGGATCGGGAAAAGGTCCTCGAGTCGGGATTTGAACTCGGGACACCTGTAGCACAGTGGCAGCAAGGCTATTTGCTCTGAAGTTTATCCTTAAATTTAAACAATTATTTATTTGATTATTAAAACAGCCCCTCAGAACTTTTTGGAGATAATGTCAAAACACATAATTTCAAGATGATCCATCCATCCTTCATTCAATATGTTACTCAAAGGTGAGAACATTTTTGTACACATTACTCTACTTATCATTTTGTCATATTTTTTCTTCTCCCAGAATGTAATGCCATTGTATTATTAATTAACAGGTTCCTGAAATCTCCACAGCTGGAGGATTATCCAGATTTGTACATGCCCAGCACCGGTGCACTGATGCTTTTTGTTGCTTTACACACTTGTGACCAGGTCAACAAACCTTTAAAAATCTATAAAACAGCCTATGAAATCCATATTTATAAAAAGGTTTTTATTTATTGTTAGAATGGCCTGAAATCTAGTGGTCCAGCTATTGTTAAATAGATGTTTTGCTTGCTGGCTCTTCCCTCAGGTTTCTGCATTTGGCTTCATCACAGAAAATTACAAAGACTTCTCAGACCATTACTATGACAAGGTGATGAAGCCTCTTGTCTTCTATGCTAACCATGACATGGAGATGGAGGGACGTCTGTGGAAGCAACTGGACTTTCAAAAAGTCTTGTGGCTATATCAGAGACAGAGAAAGGAAATGACGTCACTTCAGTGAATCTTGAGATATCTGAGAAAAAAACCTCACATTAGCAAGACTGCATAGTGATATTGCCAAAGCAGTATTTTCTTTTGGTGTGCCCTGATTCTCTTGCAACCTTTGATCATTGAGAATATTATTTTTAATAAGTTAAATAAATTATTTAAATTAAATAAAAAAAATAAAATCAATATCCAGTCTGGTTTCACATCACATTACAGCACAAAGACCATGCTTGTATTCAACTAAATATTGCGAAAGGTCAAATGTCAGTGCTGATTTGACTAATATTTAGTGCTGTACTCTCAATCACAAAATGTGTACACTCTTAGACAAACTGGAAGACTGGGTTTAACTATTTTGGCTATATCTAGAAGGCAAGATTTTCTGTGTGAACATAGTTGACTTCAAATGAACCACAATGACATGGCGTTCCCCAGGGTTCAATCTTAGGCCCTGTCGTATTAAGTCTGTATATATGTCCACTTAGCTAAATAACATGAAACAACAAAATAGCATGCTATGCAGTTCAATCTAACTGTGCAAGAGCACTTAGCCTTTTACAGAATATCAGATATTAATACATTTTGAATTTATTTTAAAGTGCTATTGTTAAAACCTAAAAACACAGAAATGTTAAGGAGATAAAATCAGCTGAGAAAGCAGATAACATGTATGTTCTGTTTCTGTCCCACCTGTTATTGAAGAAAATGTATCACTGTTGTCTAGAATTCTTGTAGCTCAAACAGAACATGGTGCTGGCAACAGCAGGATCATGGGTGCACTTATTATGAAATGCATAAACTGATATTGTATATATCACTTTGGATGAAAGCATCTGCCAGATAAATAAAAGCAAATGATTAAGACTGAATTCAGAATACAGGGTGATTGCAAACGGTCTTCCTCAACTGTTGAAGTATTCAGGGAGATAATAGTCAGTACTCAGGTGAGGGAGCCCTCTGGAGGTGAGCAGGAGGATCTATAGAGGTCAGATTTATGACAGTAATCATATTTGATCCGAAATACAATAAAAACAGTAATACTGTAAAATTAGAATTTGAATGGAATTTTAATTTAATTAAATGTTTGTGTTGGTTCATAGCTTTGTGGAAACCATGATGCACAACGTGTCTGGGGTCAGTTAGAAAGAAAGAAAGAAAGAAAAAGAAAGAATGTTACACATGACACTGAAGATTGGAGTAATGATGTATCACAGCAATTCATTTTATTTAAAATATATAGACATCAATCATTTTTAATTTGTAAGAAATTGACAAAATTACTGTTTTACTGTATTTTTGATCAAATACACAGTCTTGGTGAGCATAAGAGACTTCTTTCAAAGAGGTTAAAACATCTTGAATCATCATAAATCTACATCCCTGGAATGTAAAAGATTTTGACAGAAAAAAGAGAAAATAATACAGGCTTAGAATGACTTAAGGGTGAATAATGATACAGTTTTAAGAGTTTCCAAATATGTCACAGTGATGGATTTGAATCGGTTAATTTTGTTTTCCAAATATCCTTTCTTTCGTGTGGTGATTCTTACTCAATAAAAAACCTTCAAAAGAAAATAAACTGCGAGGTACTGGTTTCCCGCCTAAGTTTTAGCTTGTGATCACTG
The DNA here is from genome assembly GCA_034779775.1 of Enteromius afrohamiltoni. NCBI lineage: Eukaryota > Metazoa > Chordata > Actinopteri > Cypriniformes > Cyprinidae > Enteromius > Enteromius afrohamiltoni. The sequence continues at coordinate 19,221,252 of JAUYWG010000033.1, forward strand.
TGATAGTGACATTAACGGCTTTATTTAAACATGCCCCAGGTGTGCAACATCTGTTTGTGGGATATCCGGAAGGTGATAGCAGCCCCTGATGCTTTGATCACCGCACACCCTTATCTTTGTGGAAACAGGTGAAGGGATGCAGAACCACAAGCCTTATTCTTCGGTTTTCACCTGGTTCTCCACAGCACACAGTCTCATTCAGGCACTTGTCAGAGCTATATTCACTATCCTGTTCCAGATGACTTCATCTGAGAGGAGACAGGAAGCACTTTGATCTTCGGCTAAAGAAAGGGACTTCTAGATCACAGTGTTTGTGTGCATGTGAAAGTTTAAGCATATAAATGAGCCCATGGATGGTTGAACTTCTTCAGTTTCATGTTAGCATATCCTCAGTAAATTGTACAAAAACAAACTTTGAGTTCTATTAGTTTTAAATTACTGCACAACATACAACCAGTGAATGTATGTTTTTGGTGCGGCTACCCGCATGAACGTTCATATAAATAGTAATGTTAGGCCAAATAAAAACATTTTTTTAATCGACTATGAACTATGACTAAATGTTACAGAGGGATGATTGGGCAGAGAATTGTGAATGTGCTGCGTGGTTCGGAGGTTAGATGTGTACATGAACTGTATTCATAAGCTATACACTTGCTGCACGTATCATAAAACGTTCAAAAACCTCAGTATGTGGGATTAAGAGAAGAGCAGGTATATGGATAAATTTGACGATGGAAAAGTACACAATTCAGTCATACACACATAGAACGTCTATGGCAAGCCGTTTTAACATTTAATAAACCACGCTATTTATTTCCATGTTAATAGTACTTAAAAAAAAAATGTATATCTTTTCCATTAACTACTAGTGCTAATTCTTTAAGTGCTATTGCTTATTCTTTAGGTACTAGTGTCTTTTCTCAAGTTACTAGTACTTACTCATTAGATACTAGTACTTATTCCAATAGTGACTAGTACTTAATTATACTTTCATTGTTAAGACAAAATAGAACTAGTTCTTATTTTTTAGTTACTGGAAACTTTTTAGACCAGAGATATCCTGAACTTAATAGATACTAGTAATTTTCGATTTGCATTTCTGCCCAGTATGCTAATCGTATGTTGAATATTAATGAACCAGCAACATATAGGCAATAGGAGAGAGATTAGACAGGAAACAGAAACAAAGAGATGGATGTAATTTTTTTTTTTGGAGGAAACCACATAGAAAAGAAACATTCATTTGTACACAAACACATTTTTGTCAGTTTTGTAAACTAATTTTGTAAACCTTCTAGCCTAATGTGCTTGTTGGTCATCGAGTGACCTGTAGTGGCCGAATTGAGATAGGGCATTTTATTATCTATTATTTTTCTCTTTTTCATTCAGTAAAAACAATAAATATCATATCAGGTTAGTACATTACCTTGATTTTGTTTTTGCATGTTGCATTGGTGCTACAGATATTAAATGTTTTTATAATAATATTCTGTGGGTACTGGGCACATTGGTGCTGCAGACACTGAATGTTTTAATTTTAAAAAATGAATGCTCTTTACACGACACACAAAATCCAAACCTCACAGTTTTTAGACAAACATGTTATTTGTTTGGAAAAAAAAATACATAATCATAAATCATTAACACAAAGAAACAAACAAAAAAACAACAACAGGTTTGCTGTACACAAGGGTGTAACTCTGGTATGAGAAGTGCATTTCCTGCATTTACACGGGATATAGTTTTATGTTTATGGACTATGGGGATGGAAAATCCAGGCTAAGTTATTTATAATAAACTCTGACAAAAAAATAATAGGCTACTACTACAATCGCCAAGATTTCAGAGGATCATTTTATAAAGAAAAATGTCTGTGAAAAAAAATGATATAACGTGGGACCTAATTTCCAAATTATAATTTCCAAACTATTGTACCTGAAAATGCATAAACAACCATGAACAAATTAAGGGACTAGCTACTGCTTGTCTGTTCTGAAGCCCGAAAATGGCCCAAATGTTTTTTTTTTTTTTTCTAAAAATCGTATACCCTGCCTTTAGTGATAGATGAATGACAATGATGTACCAAACACTGACTGTGTCATGATCAGCTGGATGTACCAGCCCAGTTTTGGATGGCACTCCAGCATCATATGAACTCTTGTCTCTGTCCCCCTTATGTGTTGTCATTGTTGCTCATTCTGTCTCTACCCACTGACCCATTTCTAGGGTACTTGAAGGGTACCCTGGATGTGTTTGTGTTGTCATGGTTCATTGTACTGTCATTTCCGTGTTACCTTTTCATTCGTGTACTCATTCGGTTTGGATTTATCGTTGCTGACCCCCGGTCTCTCTTGGATTATTGCCTTTGCCTCACCCCACGGACTCTGTTTACTGGTATGTTTTGACCCACGCGACGTTATGACCATTCTTCTCTGTCTTCGCCTCCATTTACCCTGTCTGCTGATGTACTGACCCTGCCTGCCTCAAGTTGTGTCTAATAAACAACCTGCAATCCGAATGTCTCCTCGTTCCTGAAATGTTACAGACTGTAAGCCTAAACTTCACAAAAACTATCAACTGGTTCTTCAAATCCGATTGGTTAATCGCAATGTTGTGAGACGTCATACTCCACAAAATCAGGTTCTGCCTGACTTTATATCTCGCAATTCAGACTTTATAACTCGTAATTTAGTTTATATCACACAATTCTGAGGAAACAAGTTGCAATAACCTTTTTTATTTTTTATTCAGTGGTGGCAACGGCCTTCCATAATGCAGCCATAAACCCCAAAAAAGGAAAAATAGCAAATGAGGTCAGTTCTTTCTCCTAGGCAGCGCTAATGGAGACTTTTATTTGCACTGCTTATGTGTTCTTCTGCTCAGATTTTCTCCTGAGAAAACTCCCAGTAATTTCACACATCTCCTCTGGAGTCTCAAGAAGAAATTTCAACAATGCCTCAAACCATTCTCGCATTTGCCAGGTTACTAAAGTGTGAAATCAACTCGGTACCTACGCTTCCTTCCAAGTTGTGAATTCAGTTATAATAGGGCTATCACATAAAATGTTTTAGAATAAGTTTCCCATATATTCAAGAGAGTAAAATCATCACATCCTGGAAAACTGGGACAAAGTATCAATAATAAAAATGAAAGCTGCTGCAACAGAGAAACCTTGTGGTTTCTTTTGCACCGTAACATTACATTGTAACGTAACATTTCTGTGAGACAGTAATGGGAGGTGTTATAACAAATTATTGTAATTGCCATCTTTAGTACAGGCATGTTTATAATGATTCAAATATTTGGGATGAGATCGGTGCACTGGTTAGTTCAATCACACGATTTTTTAAAAGCATATCTAGGGATTCATTCAGTAAATGTGCTTCCATTGTAGTTCATGGATTTCTTAGCAAATAAAAAATGATCAGATTCAGTGTATGGAGTTTTCATGCACATGTTTTGAGTTTATCTAGGCATTTCCGTTCAGTGTTTTATATGCAATATCCCAAAATTCACATATTGGTGGATGTAAACATATATGCTAATGTGGTCTCAAAGATTTTGCATCCAATTCTCCCATGAAAAATTGTATCGCTCCAAACAGGAAAATATCTCATCCTTGTACTACAGGTTCGTAGAGCCAATAAAAGAACCTACTTGAGAATGAACAACAGAGCGACTGACCACGTGTGCGTCAATGATCACTTAAGACTATTACTTCTTTATTTTATACATTGCATCGTGCAAAACGTGCAAGGTGCAGGTGAGCTAAAAACAGACGAACAAGAGCAAGCATGCAGACATTTCAGCACACTGCTTTCTTCAGTGCCCACTAAACAAACAATCTGCACCCTTTAAGTAGGTCAACAATCAGCTGAATACAATTATGTCAAAACCTCTAACACAAGCAGAATTACAATAGAGTTTGTTTTAACACTTAGCAGAATGTTACTAGTATACAATTTCAAGGGAGAAAAAAGAATATATGTTTGCACGATGCAATGTATAAAATAAACAAGATGTTTTTGTAGACCTTGAGTGATCAGTGTGCGGTCAGCCACTCTTTTGTTCAGCAGCAAATTCTCCCAAAATCAAATTATCCAGTGCTCTCCATACTAATTTTATTGCTTGTAAAACACGTAACAAAAAAATGGAAACATTTAAATTATCTCAAGTAAATGGACCTCTAAAGTAATATTATATAAATTCACATTATTTAATATTACTGAATCAACTAAATAAAATATTTTTTGTGGGTTAAATCAGGTAGAATAGCTCTTTGGTAACAAAGGCAGCACTTTTATGCCACTATTAATGTGTCATGTGAATGTTTTCTTGGAACCTGTGATACTTTTTTCTTTTGATAAATAAAATATTTGAAAAGTGCAGCATTTATTCAAAATATAAATCTTTTCTAACAATATCTTTACTACTAACAGTGTTTTTAACCTTTACGATTACTGTTTGATTATATAGTAAAAAAGAAAGAAAGAAAAATATCTCCAAACATTTGAATAGTACTGTTCACTGTAACACGACATTTCTATATAGAATAAACACTCTTCCTTTAAAATTTTTATTTATCAAAAAATCCTAAAACAAAATTTCACAGGTCGCAAAAAATATTAAGCACCACACTGTTTCCAAAACTGAATATAAACCAGCATATTATAATGATTTCTGAAAGATCATGTCATATTGAAGACTAAAGATGCTCAAAATACAGCTTTTCTTTACAGGAATAAATTAGATGTGACTGTGGAGCACCACTCATAAGTAGCATGGATATATTTGTAAAAATAATTTTATGCCATCATTAGAATATTAGGTTAATATTTTGTGTGTTCTGCCAAACACAGAGGAAGATATTTTGTTTTGGGTCACCCTTGACTTCCATAGTATTTTTTTTCCTACTATGGAAGTCAATGATGACTGAAAACAGTCTGGTTATTAACTTTTTACAAAATATCTTCTTTGTGTTCCACAGAACAGAGAAATTCATTCAGTTTTGGAACTACTCGAGGGTGAGTAAATGATGACAGAATTTTAATTTTTGGGTGAACTGTTCCTTTAAGATATATA
>JAUYWG010000033.1:19234117-19268287 GCA_034779775.1 Enteromius afrohamiltoni
TTACTACTGTAAATATATCAAAACTTATTTTTTAAATTAGTAACATACATTGCTAAGAACTTCATTTGGAAGTTTTATATTTGATTAGCTCAATATTAAGATTTTCAACACTGGATGGCACTCCAGCGCCCAACATACTGTGTGTGTGTTTGTGTCTGTTTTCATGCATGTACTAGACTCTCATTCAGTACATTCAGATTCAGATTTTGTAAAAATAGTTGTCTCTCATCTAAATATTGGCCTATGATAACAAACCAGACACCAATGGAATCTTTATTATTATTTATTTAGAAATGTACCTTTATGACTGGTTTTGTGGTTCAGGGTCATATAATCTATTTCAATTTATATTAAAAAAATTGTTATTTTAAATTTCAATAGTATTTCACAAAATTATATTTGTTTCAAATATACGCAGTCTTGATGAGCATAAGAAATATAAAGCACCGTATGACTAGGCTAATAAGTATTTTGTGGATAAACATGTTACTATTTACTAATGCTATGGATACATATTGAACATTTATTTTATTCTAAACCATCGTACAGTACTTTATCAATAGCCCTTATGAGATAAGACGAGGCTGAAGGAGCTCAGGTGAGTGTCGTCTGGCGGCAGAGCTGCGGAAAGGTCCCAGAGGGCGGTAGAGCAGCGGCGGAGCTAACCCCCTCCCACTGGGAGGACCGCGTCGCTCTGGAGCTGTTCTCCACTCCGCTCCAGACTCCACTCACTACTGGAGCTCCCAAAACAGTCGCGTGCAGATCGCAGCCCCGCTCAGTTTGGAGTTTATCGACACGGACCGCCGAGAAACCAGCTTACGAAAGCCTCGAGCGCGGGTAGCAGCGGCCCAGAGTGCTCACACTTACCTCGAAGTGTGTTTTTCGACAAAGAGTTGACTAAAGGTGACTTTGAGTTCGTTGTTGTTGTTGAAGTGTCTGGACGGGAGAACCAGCGACTGATCCCGGACTCGCTCCTATGGCAGCAACCTACATCGAAAAGGAATTCGTTACGCTGAATAAATGGTAAGCAACTTATAAGCATAATAAAGGAGTATTATTGAAGCTAAATAACATTACAATATTGTGAAAACAAGCCGTAGTTTTTTGTTACTTTGTGTTTAAATCGGTAGTTAATATTTGATTGATACTTCACCGAGTTATGGTTTCATTTTCTAGACTGCTCAAGCAAATATACTAACTTTAATTAGAGTTACTGCGATAATGCAATATTGTTTACTTTGTAAAGCAGTAATACAGTGCAATAACCTGTCTGTTTATTTTATATTTTTTGAAATAAATAATACCTAACTTACTTACCTCTCAGTTCAGCTGTAGTAACTAAAACTGATATTTTGGCGGACTCTGATGTTACCATGTTACCATTACCAAAGGATATCTGCGGATTGAATTAAAATTGCCAAATGTCTATCAACTGAATAGTTTACAGTGTTAACTTCACTTAAACTACAGCAGCTGTTGTTTGGTTTATGGTTGTATGGTGTAGGCTAATTAAGAAATATGATATATCACTGTTTGTTTATTTTGGCACACATGTGATGTCCGTGCTTAGACACCTACTGTATGGACTGAAGGGGTTGTGTGCTAAATTTGATTTCAATAGTCCAATTTAGTCATTCTACTGACAGTAAGTAGCTTTGCAACTACATGTCAGCTATCTGTCATTAGAGAGTTAGTAGATTGTCTCCTTAATAACTACTAATACTTTATTTTCAAGGGTCCAAAACATATTGACTATGAGAAACTTTGCACATATACTTCAATTTATACGACTAACCCTAACAGTTACTAGTAGGCATGTAGTTGAAAATTAGTTCACATGTAGTTACAAAGTTACTTAACATTAGTAGAATGTCTAAAGAGCACTATCAAAATAAAGTGTAACCACCTTGGCTAACCTAACCAAATATAGTCCTAAACCACAGAAGAGTTGATCCATCACCACTGTGTCCTTCCTTAACCTCAGGTTACTCCAGGACTAAATCTTTAGGTGTTCAGAAATTTTTAGCTCAAGGAGATCTATTAGCATCCCCGTTCATCTCAATGGAGGTTGCTCACTGTCAAACGCAGTTACAAAAGTATTCAGCCCTCACCGGTCATCTTCACTTGGTTCCTGATTTTGCTCTTAAAAATAAAAGTGCTAAATAGGAGTTTCGCAGCAGTTGCATGGAATAAGTATATTTGTGCCACAGTCAGAAGCGCCTATTTGAATTTTCTATTATAAAGAACATTTTGTGCATTAGTTGTTGTTAAAAGTTCTTTATGGATTCAGTGGAGAACCATTATTCGTCACCTGAGCCATAAAAGCCGTGAAGCTACGAGAAAATAAGATAATCTCAGCTGAAGACTGTTCTGAGCTGTGATGTCCATGTGGAACCCTTGAAAATGTTTAATAGAAAAATGTAAAACTTGTAATTTGTAAAAGTTGTTATAGCATCCAGGCGACTGGATTACACTAAACAGCTAAACCTTGAAACCTTGGATTATGAATGGTTGTGAAGGTTGATTAGTTATCTAGCAGCAATCAGTTAGTGAGGATGACTAGTTGAGTTATTTAGCAAGCTGACAGCATTCTTTTAATTAAATAGAATTGATTTATTTCAAAGTAGTACATCTACAGCCATACACATTTAGATGGACATTTTTGGTGACTCCATCTTTCCTGCCAGTTTTGAAGAATGTGTCAAGTGAAACATTCCCATTAATTGCTGTTTTAATGAATAAGAAGCGCAACAGGTTAATCATAAACCTGCCTAATTATTACAGTTTCATAAAGACTGATGTGTTCAAGTCACCTCGAAAGATCATATATATAACAGTTAAATGCACACAAATGCCATGCAATTATAAAAGTAGTTGCATTGTAATGGTTCCATGTAGAGAATCTTCAGAAAAAGCAAAAACGCAACTAATGTGATTTTTTTTTTAAACCGGCGTTTTGTAGTTTAGTTAAAAACCTTGCTTTGTTTTTGCATAGTAAGCCATCTTTCTTCGCCCAGTGTGATCTGAACACACCTGATGTAGTAATTACCACTTCCTAGCTCCTAAATACAAACATCCCAGAAGTACTTGAGAAAACCATGATTAGCGACTAACCCATTGCTTATTTTTGTGCATCCCTGGAATTAAATTGATGGTTTGTAAACATGAGGGCCAGTAACTGGGCTTGTCTAACCGTTATTCCTGTTTGTGACTTATTTTCATCAGTCAAAGCAGTTCCATCCACCTTCTTCGCAATTCACCTGTCCTGTTCCTCCTCTTTTCTTTTTCCAACTGCGGATTTCCTCACAATAAAGAGCATCTGTAAGCACGCTCGTAAAGTTAAATTAAAACGCCATAAACCCATCATAACAGCGCTCCACCCTGGCTCAAATACTCACACGCTGGTTTGGCACATAAAGACTATTGGCCCTGAGGGAAACGAAAGAGGACGTGATTACAGCTATTGAGAGCGACAGCTTTGCTTACTCCCTCAGCCTTTTGGGTGTGTAGAAAAGGCAAGACCGTGCAGTGTTATATAATGGAGGAGTGATTATGAGACGGCCGTGCGGTGCTCATTTAATGCTCTCGCTGTGACCGAGGCACTGGGCAGCCGGGCCGCAGAATGTGGAGTTGCCATGTGCTGCGCTGCACGTGGTTATTGTTGTTTTTTCTTTTCTTTGCCCTTACTGACCACTCTGTCTGTTAAGACTGTGATTTTTTTTTTTGCTTTGAGAGCATGTATGTTCTATCAAGAATTTAGTTAGCAACAGCTGTTTTTTAATAGTGATGTTAAGGCAATTATGATTATGGGTGGCTCAATGATAACAAAATTGTCCATTGTGGGCAAACTATCCCTTTAAGCACGAGTAATCCACCTGTAACCTTTCCTTGAGAAGGAATTGTTTGAGGTGAAAATAGTCTTTATTTGATCAGAAAAGACTTGCTGTCACAGCTTCATAGTGGGCTTCTGTTCTCAGCATTACTTTCTCCTGCTTGTGTCTTTGCTCATGCACTGTACTTGGCTGATGTATTAACAGTACTATTTTTCTTGCCCCCTCCTTTTCCAGGTTTTGGTCTGCTTGTGCCACTCTGGTCTTCTCAGCTTTCTAAACCACAGCATCAGCAAGGCCTCTGCATTCCCAGAAACTGAGGTCCACGCGACCAAAACCGACTTCGCTACCCTGAAAAGACTCTGGAAAGTTAAGAACGAAAAACCGGAAGGCAATATATAAGGCGAAATAGATTTTCCATTTCTCCGGCCTTCCTTGTCCATAACCAAACGGAGAGCTGAAGTCTGTTGATTTTGATGACGTGATCGTTGGAGAAGTAGAGATATCTGGTTGCTTGTGGTTCCCTCAGACGTCTGGCTGTCACTTCCCCCGACTGTAGCACTGCCGAACGAGAGGATTCTGGGATAGGTTCATGCCGCGGTTGCGCCGCTGTATGGAGGTGTAAGGGAGGAGCAGGACTCTTGTGGGACGCTGGTGGAGTTCTGGCTGGTGGATATCATGGGAAAAGAGCAAGATCTTCTGCAAGCGGTCAAGAATGGAGATCTTACTACTACGCAGAAACTGCTGGCCAAGGTCAAAGCCAGCAAAAGCAGTGAGTAACAGTACATCCATAATTTCCTTTGACATCTTGTGTATCCCTGAAGATCTTTGCTTTTGCAGACCATCATTGGGAATTGTCCTACCACCAAAGTGCTGAAAGGTGTACTGTGTGAACAAGTTAGAACACTTCTGGTGATCCTGTTATTTATACACCCATGACTAGAGCTGGGCTGGTGTATCAAAAACAATTCTCAGTATGCATGTATTTCTCTGTAATGATTTAGATTTGTAATAATTCTGCATATTTTCCCACATTTCCTCCATGAATTGTGAGGGACATTCTGCAAGATGGATTTTAAGGGCACATAAATCTGAAATTTGTCATGATTTATTAACCTTTAGGTCATTCTAAACCTGTATGGCTTTCTTTCTTTCATAAACACATAAGAGGATATTAAGTAGAATGTTCATGCTGCTATAAACTATAAAAGTAAATGATAATCAGGGGCATTTTTTAAGCTCTACAAATGGCCAAAAAAGGTTGTGTAGGTTTGGAATAATAGTAAGGCCATAGTTTTACATTTGGGTTAACTAACCCTTTAAATATGGGTAAGCATGGCTTGATGGTTGAAAGCCTGACCAAATGATCAAAGTAACAAACATGCAGTGGGTGGCGATATGAAGAATTCTCTGGAAGTCTGTGGAACTTTCTGGAGAATTGTTGCAGAATTCGTGCAGGGATATTCTTGACAAATGATGTTATTAGAAACAGTGATCAACCACATTTGCCCCTGCTCAGAGCCAATTTACTTTTCATTTCATTGGTTGATGATAAGAGTTTATTTTAGCGGGTCAAAGTTCAGGACTGCTTGTCTGCTCAACAGTGATCAATGGTGTCCGTTGTTTTGGTTAAGCGTATCTCTGTGACTTTAGCTTTCTAATGACCTACATGAATGAACTGCTTGGAGAACCCCACCGATGCTTGTTTTCCCAGGCCCAATAGGTTAGTCTTTGCTGGAAGTGTATTGTTTCTACAAGTTTGTGGTTTCTGTAAGAGCAGCCTGCTCGGCCTTTGGAACACCTTGCCTTCTGAGTCCTGATAACATCAACAGACTCTGTTTACATTGTACTTTTATCTCTTTATGGCAGTACATTGAGAGCGGATGGTAGGCACTCAACTCCAGCATGAAGACCCCATGTTTTCTGTGATGTGGTGCAGTGGGAGTCTGTAAAGGCAAAGAGACCTCCCAAACTGCCAGGCGTCAGCAGAGAAATGGGGTCTCTGTCGGAGTCTGTTGTGGTAACATATAAAAACAGCTGTAAAAGCAATATGCCACTAAAAGCTGTATATTACAGTGGTTTTATTAAGGTTAACAAGTGTTGTGAGGCATAATGTTAAAAAAAAGTTCAGCAATAGTTCAAATTAAATTGAATAATATACCTTACCACAAAAAAATATTTTTTTTGGAAAGCAATTCATTTAATACAGCAAGAACATAATGTTTCAAAATATGTCTACTTCAATTAAATGCTGTTTTTATCTATTTAGCAAAGAATCCTGAAGAAATCTATCTGGGTTTCCTTTAGAAATATTAAGCAGATCAACTGTTTTTAACTACTCGATAAGAAGAAAGTTTCTTGAGCAGTAAATCAGCATATTAGTATGATTTCTGAAGAATCATGTGACACTGAAGACTGGAGTAATGATGCTGAAAATTCAGCTTTGATCACAGGAATAAATTGCATTTTAATATATTAAAATAGAAAATATTTATTTTAAAGTGTTTATATTTTGCAACATTAAAGTTTTTACTATGTTTTGATCATATGAAGCTTTAATGAGCATAAAGTGTGTAATTATAATCACAATCTAATAACAACAAAACAACCATAATAATAATGATATAACATTACAATTTACATTGATAAATGTTAAATGAATTAATAATAATCTGATGGTTTATTTAGCTTCGTAATTACACTTCCCTTTTTATCTTACATTTTTTTAAAAATAAAAGTGCTTAAATGTCTTCAGAGTGATGCCATAGAAGAACCATCTTTGGTTCCACAAAGAACCATTCAGCCAAAGTTTCTTTAAAGAAACATCTTTCTTACCTTTTTATAATCTTGAGAAAAGTATCTTTAAGGACCCATTGAGAAAAAAAGGTTCTTTGATATTTTTGTTTTTAAGAGTGTATACACCATGAGACAACTCTCAGGCTAAACGCACACCTTCACACCTGGAACAAACTTAGTCCTAAATATACTTTGCACCTTGCAGGTGACCTTTTCACATGTTTGGGAAGGCGCTTGTAATTATCCATTAGAACACTGGGGACTTTGTCTTTTGAAGTTTATGTCTCTGGTTGGGCAGGTGTCTGTAGTTATCTCAGGTTGGCCTGTGCCTCATGGGAAAGAGTAATGAAGCCAATCTTGCATCTTGAATTAAGATCATAGTTTTTTTTTTTTTTTTTGGTTTTCTGATTTGCTGCTTTTCTTATTCTTATTTATTATTGTTATCAGTGTTAAAAACAGCTGAGTTGCTTTTTTTTTTTTTTTGATTAATAGAAAGTTCAAAAGGACGCAGTTTAAATATCTTTAAAGGAATAGTTCACCCAAAAACTAAAATCACCCCATATTTTACTCACCCCAAGCCATCCTAGTTGTATGTGACTTTCTTCTTTCAGACGAAAACAGTCTGAGTGGATAGTGGCCATTATTGTGAAGCTCTATAAATTGTATATACCTGTTGTAAAACTAACCAATACGCCTTAGGGAGAAAGCGCATCATGTGAAGCAGTCAAAATATGGGGTCATTTTCATTTTTTTTGGTAAACTATTCCTTTTTTATGAGTGTTCTGCCAGCATGACAAATAAAACTACATTTTCATAAAAAAAATCACACTGACAGAGGAAATGCTGCATGTACAATACGATTTTGGATGAAATTTCACTCTGGGTGGAGACAATCAGTTGAAGCAACAATAACAGAAACCAAAAAACAAAATGTGCCTGTCAGTCACAGCGGGCTGCCACAAAAAAAAAAAAAAAAAAAAAAAATTTGCTGTCATGTTGCATCTAGTTGAATAACATGTATGCCAACAAACATCCCATCTCTAAAAACAACAGGACTTAAAGGATCAAATGTCTGGGATAAAAATCTGAAATAATAAAGGATTACACCAAAGATTTAACACAGAGCATTATCACACACAAACAAATTACTGTACAATCCCCTCCAACCTCAAACCTCCATCTGTTATTGGGACAGTGGAAGCAAAAAAATCCATCCAGCAAGTCAGCAGTAGGCATATATCAGACATGCTCCTGACTCACCATGAGATCTTTCCACAGCCTTTCACTAGATATAAACACGGAGATCTAAAATAGGTCATGATAAGAACAGTACATGATAAGAAGAGCCCCATGTGCTGGGGTCTCTCTATACCCAATAATCTGTATGACCACCATCTGGGTCTTCGTCGTGATTTATGAGTCTGAAGTGGTGTGAAAGCAAACCTGCGCTGGCAGATGTCAAGCAACGGATGCGATAGAGGGTGTTGTTTTTGTTGCTCAGCCTTGATGAGCACGTGTACGAAGCACAAGGTGATGAATTAGTAAAGCTGCAAGTGCGAACAAAGGATGGTGGGTAATCTGACAGGCTGCGGCGCAGCCCCTCAGGGACCGAGACAAAGCGGCAGGGACGTGGGGCGGAGGCATGCTGGGAAGGCTAGTCAGCTGGCCGGGTCTTCTGCAGCCTGTAGGATGAGGGCCACAAAAGCCTGCCGCGTGTTAATGACTGTATGAAAGCGTTTATGACCCTTAGCGCACTAAAGATGACATTACGGCGCAATTACTCAGCCTGCCTGCCACTCACACAATGGGCCAGGCGTTGATTCTGGCCTGAAAAGACAAAAGATGAGGTTGTAGACGAGATAGAGTCAGTCTCTTGAAGTGGTTGCGCTATCTGTGCGTGTTTGCACACACTTGGGTAAAGAATAGCTGAGGTGGTGCTGGGTTATCAAACTGACCTCTCGTCGGCCTTGGAAATCAAACCCTGAAGCTTCAAGTCCAAACAAAAGCCCAAGGGAGAAGATTTTGTGACCAGGTGTTCAAACGGCAAATTCAGGATGTGTGTTAGAATGATTTCTGGTGGATTATGTGACACTGAAGAATGGAGTAACGAGGCTAAAAATTCAGCTTTGCATCATAGGAATAAATTACATTTCACAATGTTTTCACATAGAAAACAGTTTAAGCTGTAAACATATGTATGGGTAGTTCACAAAAAACACTGGACTGTGTCCTATGGTGTGACATAACAAAAATTATTTAAAAAAAATTAACACAAATTACATTTGTCCAGAATTTTTGCATGCGTTTTTGTTTTTTTTCTGTGTTCATCATCATCCCTATCAAAATGCATACGGTAGATGCAAAAACACAGACAATCGAACCTGAATATTTTTATGACGGACGTCATAAAAGTGATTGATGAGCTGTGAACAACGACTCCGTAATTATAATCAAAAACTGTGTAACTGCATAAACAATAGCCGAAGTATCATTTAGAGTCCTTATTGTTTGAGATTTGAGTTGCTGAATGTTTGAACTTCTTAGGTTTCATGCTTTTGGCACTCAGTTATTTTCCACACAAAGCACATTGTGGTTGACACAAAGCATGTTTATCCTCGTACCGTAGAATGAACTGAGATATAGTGCCATTGTGATGCATCTAATTCACTGCATAAACCGAAAATAGCCATTACCTCACGGTTGTTTAATATATAAACTCATTGTCTTTTTAATTTCCTCATACTTTTTTATACAAGATAAGATCTAACCCTAAGTGGCCATACCACCCACTGCTGCTAACCTCCAGTACTAACCTCCTGCTAACCAAGCTTGTTTTTGCACAGGCCTATCTAAAGGGTTAATGGTGCCACCTGGTAAACAACTGTAAAAATGACAAATTTTACCTCTTCCCAATAGGGAAAACCCCCAACAATCAAGAATGCATGATTATGTGATGTGGAGGCTTTGCAATCAAAAAATGTTGTTATAATGGCAGTCAGTGGGGCAAAACCAGCCACGAACAGTAAATGAGGAAGAACAAATACAAATCTGATGCTGCGCAAAAAATAACCAATGTTGTTACTAATCTTTCACATGTCCAAGACTGTGATAAAAGATCAAAAATATCCAGTCCACAATTTCCTTTTATTTTGAAAATAAGTCATTTTGTGTACTTTTTCCCCCAAATCAATGACATCACTTATAAACTTGGCAATTAAAATGTCAAAATCCTGGATTTTTAAAAAACAGTAGTTTTGATCAGGACTGAAGTTAATTAACAGATTTATGCAAAAGCAAAAAAGTGATCTGATACATTTTTACAGCAGTTTAATCTGGTGGATGTTTTCATCCCGAACATAACGAAAGGGTAGTAAATTTACCCACAGTGAATTATTGAGCTTTTGAAAATTTTCAAAGCATTTTCCCAAAATGTGTGTCCAAATAAGATTTGTCACCAAAAATCATTCTGTTTGCTGATGCACAGAGAAAGTTGTAGGCAAATGAAAACTCAAAATCAGCCCGTAGTGGATGAAAACATCCCCAACAGTATAACGGTTAATACTCATTTCAGTCAATGTGGTTTTGATCATTCCCCGCCAGATGGGGTGCACGTTTGTATGGGTCTCAAAGAGCCGGTGGTGGTTTCTCAGATTGTAATGACGGCTCTGTACATCAGAATCACAGATGATTTAGTTTGGTTCTATGAAAGCGCCACTGTAGTGGTTTTCATTCATTAGTTAGTGGTTTAACTGCATGTTTATGGGATGCGCCTTAATATCGAGCATCCCCCACCACGACTGATGGCAGCAGGGGAAACTAATGAGATTTTCTCGTTTTGGTAGGGGGCCACATATTGAAGGGGACGTGTAAAAACCTCTTTTGACAGACTGTGAAATTCTGTCTCTGTACGGCGGTTGTCTGTCGAGTCTGCCACTTGCCTGCTAAATGTTTAATTGGCTCGCTAAAGAGAAACATCTTGAGAGCATGTCAGGTGCTGTTCAGAAGATGAGAAATATCCCTGCATGATGCGTCTATTATCACCTGAATGATCTATCTGTGATCATTTTAACCAAAAATGAAAACGTCTATCTGTACCAAAATCAAAAATTAAAGGCAATATTTTTTTCCCTTTCTTCTTGGAAGAAGTCCCTTGTGCTTGCCTACAAAAATACTGCAAAAACAGTTATATTATGAAATATTCAGTTTACAAATAACTGTTCTCTATAAAAGCATACATCTATTTTAATAATTAACTTGTTCCTGTGATGCAAAGCTGAATTATCAGCATCATTATATTCTATCCTATATCCAAATCCTAACAAACTATACATAAAATATAAATCTCATTTTAATATCAATTGATCCTGGTTTTGTCATAAGATATCTGATTATTATTAATGTTGAAAACAATGATTTAATATTTTATATACATATGTATATATATATACACAGTATATACAATTTATTTCAAATGGAAACTTTTGTAATTAATAATTTTTAATCTTTTCTGTCACTTTTGATAAATTTAATATGTCCTTGCTGTTAATATCTTTAAACAATACAATACAATTTGAACAGTAGTGTTGAATTTTCATTTATATAGGTTACATCTCAAAAATGTATTTTTTCTGAGTTACCTCCACATGTGTCAATGTCCTGAAACATTATCATATCATAATTGTGAGAACAGTAAATCAGCATTCAAGCTGAACATTTGAATGTCATCCTGTTTGTGTGTGTATTTGACCCACACACTGTTTATTTTCTGCCTGGTCTTATCTCCTTATCCTGCATTTGTTGTGTCCATCAGACATGCAGATGCAGTCTTTGGTGGGTCACAGATAAGCTTTGAGATTACTGCAATTATTTTCTGCCTCTGAATGGGTAGACAAACGTTATCTTCCTGACACAGATGACTTATACTCAGAAGAGCACCACAGTCTTGCCTGAGGCCAGAATAATGCTGAATAAACCAGAGAACAGTGTGTGCCTCAAGCTTTGCTTTGCTGTAGTTTAGCTTTCATGCACAAACAGCATGTCGGTTTTTTGGCTGCATTTAGGAATGGAAAGTTACTATAAGTATGCACAGCTCTTAAGTAAGACCCCAGCAGAGCTCTATTACACTGCAGTCAATTAATGCCTGAGCCCTGCCGCATTCGAGCATGGCTGTGCGTGACTACGCCACGTTTCTTTTCCACACAGGAATGCAGGAGCAGAATCTGGTAGAACACGTGGAAAAAGGGTCAGTGTTACCTCAGAACACTGTATGCAGTGAATTATGAGCTGCAGCTCCCTTTAGCTGGAGACTAATAGTATTTCACAGATATTTCTCTGGCATTCCTCCTTCTCTGAGCGTGCCAACCATTGTCCAGGCTGCGACATAACACTCCGAACTTTGAATGAGAGGGAAAAAGTGCACAAGAATAGGAAAGATGATGTCAGCTAGAGGGAATGTACGCCCCACAGCGCTCTCTGTGTCCTCTAATGGAGTTTGAATGAATGCGTTCAACAGGTATTGCAAGACGTTCTGTGTTGAGACAGCCATGGAGTTGCAGAGGATGGGGCTGTGAACTTTAAAACACAATACTAGTGCACTGTGCAGCATGTTCTAGTGAAGACCAGCATTTTTTATCATTGACAGATGGCGGTATAATTAGCTGTAATATTTGATAATGGCAATGTCATGAAAGTAGAGTAACTACAAAAATCTAGAAATACTAACTGAGCTATGTATTCTGTTATTCTAAAGTTCATTCTGGGCCTCAAGTTTGATTGGTTGAGACTGAGCATTCTGATGTAACGTTCCAACAAGGCTGTGCGTCCACCAAAGCATTTTTAGCCAGGTGAAAACACTCTACTGAAAATGCTCAGCAATTCGAACTAATAAAGAAATAAATATTCTGAGACAAGTAATATTATGCTGTGTTCATGCCATGTTTTAATTACCATAATTCCCAGATATTAACACGTGACATTTTAGTTTTAGCATGTAAGGGCTTTGGCGTTGATAGTGTTGCCATAGAAACACATAATTTAAATAAAGTAAAATGTCACGTGTTGTCATTTCGGAATTACGATGGTGTGAAGGCAGCTTAACTTCTCCATTGTTCTTCAGCTGTAGTACAGTCGTTAGTCCCGCCCCTTCTTCACTGTGATTGGTTAGCTGATTGATTTTGAACATTCTGCAACCAGGCATGAAAATCCTCAAAAGTTAATTAAACCTATTGATTAATTAACGAATTGCACTGTAGCCCTATTCGACAGGACTAGTTTTCTAAACTCCTGTACGTGCGAGCTTCTATTCTTATCACCTGTCGTCCGTGATCTTCTTGTACTATTTTGGACGGGACTAACAGCTCCATTTTTATTACAGAGGTGAGAGGCTCAGAGATCACAGAGATCACACACAGACTGATCACAATTAGTATAACCACAAATACCATGGTGAATAAGGGTGGGAGAAAAAAAATCGATGCAACGCGATTCTCTCTTCAACAATTCTAAATCGGTTCTGAATATTTAATTAACGGCGTTTTTCCCGCATATGGCACATGCGCTGAGACACATACACGTTGCCTGACAGTGTGTTCTTCCATCCGTCGCGTTTTACTTTTGATATGTTTTTTATATACCCTTTGGAATGCATTGGTATTAGATGCACGAAACCTGCGCGCTGACAGACTTTGTCACTGACAGTCACGTGCACTGTGTTAATTTTTCCTGAAGCAGCTACGGTTAAATGCACTTCCAGTTTCAAATGATTTTATATAAAACTGATGTACACACCGTCAGTTCTGTTTTCAGAGCAGAGCAAAACATCTGATATATCGAAAGAGATCTGATCATGTTTGAACTGAAAGTAACCGAGAGTCACAACCTTACTTTTAAGATGGCAGCACTGACACTAGCACAAAGAACTGTGCACCTGTCCCCCCCCCCCCCCAAAGATTGGCAAAGATTCCTGGATGGTCTACTACTTGAGATTAAATTTCGAAGTGCAGATCAATGCACATTCTAATTGCCCACAACACACTGCATGGTGGACTAGGATTGGATTAGAACTACAATCACGCATAGAATGTGTTTAAAAACTACAAAGATGATGGATATGTGAGACCGACGGACAGGCAGAGAAAGGGGTTTAAGTGATCAATAACATTACTAACCTGGTTAAAAAATATGTGAGTTATTTTTCGTCTGCAGCAACATTGTAAACTTTTATAAAAATACATTTAGTCATGAAACTTTTAAATGCATCATTTAAACATTTTGCTTACAAAAATACTTTTGGGTATAGTATAAGTAGGCAAATTGGGATGTAGCATGAGACTTTTCGCAATAGTTGGTGGCAACCAGTGACTTTTATGACACCTACCGGTCTTTATGTGAGAGTCATTGAATCATTTACTCAACCTATTCATTCAATGTTTAAGCCATGCTAATAATCAAACAACATCTCTCTAGTGATATTGTTTAATTATTTTAACAGTAGCTGTTTTAAAAGACTTTTCCCATTGAATAGTGTTCTTGCATGACACTATATAACAAATCTTTTTGTAAAATCGTATTTATATCTCTACAGATGAGTGAAATTTTTGTCTAGTTTTGTCTAGTCATTTAACATTGTTTTTCTAATCGCTTTCTAATATTTATCATAGCCTTATCAAATATGAAATTTCAGAAAAAGCTGCTCACTTCTGAGAAAGTTATAAATTCCAACCATTTTTGTGTTGCTCAGTATAAAATTATAGTTTTCAATGCTGTTTAATTCCTCTCATTCTAATGTAGTATATTTTTTTCAGCAAAAATATCAGACAAGCTCTGTATGTTTGGCCTGATTACCTAAAAGAGTTATTTGAACTTCAAAAACCCCTCTAGCATAGAGCTGACCTCAGAGCTAATAGATGTGGACTTAAAGCCACAAAACACTAATTTTGTTTTTATGGGCTCTTTAAAGCGTCTTAACGGGAGAAATGGAAATGCTCCAGGTCTTTTCAAATGATGATGAACAGACGTGAGCCAAAGAACAGATGCGGCAGGAGAACAGCTTTAAGTGCTGTTTTTCTGTCACCTTATCTCCTGCAGCGCCTGCGTATCTAAGACGAATACGGTCAGTCACATGCCAGCAGCACGTGATCTCAACGAAATAGAGTGGGAGTGGATTCTGGGGAAACCGATGAAGGTTTAGGATAGGAGAAAAAAGGCTTTACTGAACAAAGCATGGGGTGTGAATTTCCTTTTTGGTCCTGAGAGCAAAACACTTAGCATGTTCCTCTGTGTGTGTGTGTGGTGTTGAATAACAGCTGATGTGTGCATTAAAAAAAAAACGTAAAAAGAAAGTATTGCAAAAGTATTTTAAGCCAAAGAAGCTCAAAAGTAAACAAAAAAACTTAATTTATTTCAATGAATTAGAAGTTTAAATGTACAGATGTATTTTAAAGCATTAATGTTTGCCTACAAAGCCAACACATTCTCACTCCCAAGTGGTCACATTTTGGCGCTTGGTCAAGACCCTTTTGTGTCGCTTCTTGATGATCAAGATGCCCCTTTTAGTCACTTTTCGACACAAAGGGGCCTCATTTGTTTTAAATGCGAAACCCTTAGCTTCAGACTTGTCATAGTGCTTTCATGTTGCTCTTTTATTGGTTTTGTTTGCTTCTATTGTCTTCATTTTTAGTCACTTTGGATAAAAGTGTCTGCTAAATGACTAAAATGTATATTATACATAGAGTATCTTAACAGCTTTTTGGAAACAAGGATTTTAACCGAGCGGAAAAACGTCATTATACCCTTGTTGAAGACACTTAACGACAGGTTACTTCTGGAGGACTAAACCAGTAATAAATATACTGTTAGTCAAGTTGGATAAGTGTTCGCTTGATAACTACAGGCAAAGCATGCTTAGTAAACCACCTCCACATCATGATGTGCTACACTGTCAGCAGTTCTTGGTCTCTTCCTACATCATAATCATCATCAGTGCGGCCACCTGTGCTGAAATGACAAAATGAATGTTCTGCTGAGTCAACAGTCAGTTAATGCTGGACTGAGAGAAGCCACACAGAAACAGGCCTGCTGTAGTTTCACTGACGCTCAACACTGGAGCTTTGACTATTTGCCTTGGCCATGTGTATCACACACCCACATTAAGAGCACGGGTCATTTGCATGTTACATAGCCTCTGCTATCATCTTGTTTTGCATTCCACCTTATTAACCCTAAATATGGTTTCAAAGGAGTGGCTGTAATGAAGTTTTAAAACTTTAAACTACTGGGAGAAATTTGAGGGATTTCATTGCACATCTCCTTCTGAAATCCCACAGTTATTGACATAAGCCAGTTGAAGATAAATAATTTCACTTCAATGCTTTATAGTCAAGATCAGTTGTTTCCTGTATATAAATGCAAAACATGTTGTGGATTAAAGATCAGTTACTTAATTACTTAATCAGTAACTGTTTTCAGGTTATTCTCACATGCCATCAACGTAATATTCCTTATGTGCTGCTTGTAGTGGAAAAACCCATGGCTGAAACAGATGTTTCCCTCTTGTTGAATAATCTTCCTCTCTCCTATTGTTGTTTTTTGAGACATTATAGGAAACTGCAGGAGGAAATTACCGCTTGTTTTAATCCTAGTTGAAATGCATTCCCCTTGTGGGCACCGTCACAACCTTGCACCTGTGATCTAGATGGTGGTTTATGCCATTGCAAATATTAATGAAAGCAAAGTTCTAAAGATCTGTCCTCAACACTCTTATCCCAAGTGTTTGTTCGGAAACGGCGCTGTAACTCTTTCACGTAATTTAAAATGACAGCCTCTTATTTTGTCCCGTCTTGACAGGCTGCACTTAAAGCTATGGTTTGTTTTATTACTAGCTTCATAACCTGTTTGCACTTTACTCATCAAATTGTAGTTTTTGAGCTCTAGCACACATATAATTAAAGCAACCTCTTGTCAGGAAGTTTTTTTTCTCCCTCATTTGGAATGGCAAGAAAATTTCCTTGGCTATATTTTCATCAAGTATTATGGGTATACTCTTCTCAAATGTGCAGAAACACCTCATCAGCGTCTCTAGACAAAACCTGTTAACTATTTTTCACATTTTCCATGCTGATTTTTGGGGAAAATCTTCCTAAGGGATTTAACCATGGTACACTGACAGCGGTTTTAGTCATTTATTTATTTTAAATTTAATTGCCAAATTTCTGAAAAAGTAACGCAGAAATAAAGTAGGTGGTTTAAAAGGGATAGTTCGCCCCAAAATAAAAAATTCTTAATTTAAAAAGTTCCAAACCCATAAGACCTCTATTCATCTTTGGAACACAAATGTATTTTTCATGATATCTGAGAGCTTTCTGGCCCTGCATAGACAGCAAGGGTGCTACAACGTTCAAGACTTCCAAGTAAATTGTTAAAATAGTCACATGTGACATCAGTGGTTCCATGTGACAGTAATGGCGCTTTTCCACTGCGTGGTATGACTCGGCTCGTTACGGCACAGCGCGGTTTGCGCTTCCACTGCAGTTTAGTACTGCTTTAGAGTGGGCGGGATTATTCACGTTTCGTTATAGTTGCGCCGCCTCTACTGCCGTGACATCATCGTAAACGCGTCACAAACAAACACACAACAATGGAGCGTATCGACGGAATGGTATTCTTCCTTCTCGGCATGTGGATGGCTTTAACAGCAAGACGAAGGAGTTTGTTTCAAAAACAAAAAAGGTGCGTTTCTTCAAACAAAAAAGTTGCATCCGATCCTTCGCAGGCTGTGCTGATTTAAATCTAGCGGGTCTGTTGTGTCTCGTGTCACAAGTTCAGTGAATGGAAATTAAGTTTCCTTCCAGTTCAGCAGTCTTATTCTCCATTCAGCAACCTCCATTCTGTAATGTAGTTTTATACCCATAATTCTTGTCACGTTTAAAACACACAAGGATTTTCTTAATTTCATCCAAAAATCTGATTCCACTAAACTTTTTCTCAAAAAGACTTTGTGTCTTTTCAGCAGCCTTGGATTAAATAGTTTATTCATATAGATTACTTTCACAATCACTTCATAATACTGGACAGACTGAGTTATGTCTTTTATTCACATATGAACATAAGTATACATTCATAGAGCACATCAAATACGGTAAACATAAGCATGCTTGTTTGACGTGCAAGAACCAATATGGTTGGTTTTCACATGCTATGCGAATATGTTCGAGTTTCCACAAGAGCCAATGAGGTTTTTTCCGCACGTAAAGTAAGTACAGTTAAGCTGCTGTTGACCATATTCAATATAGTTGGGGTTTGGAATGACAGGAGGGTGAGTAATTGGTGACAGATATTTCATTTAAGGGTAAATTATCCCTTTAATTGATTAAATACATACTGTAGTCTGCATGTGCTCCATGCTGGTCTGTTCTTGACTAGGCATATTCAAGAATATTGTTAATACTCAATATAAAATATGTGCCTGAAGTGTACTTAGAACAGACTTTATTGGTAGGTGAACAATCAAATTAGTAGCCTTAACTATGTACTTTAAATTAATGCTTTGGTTCAATACACTTAACGTGTCGTTATGCTGTATTTATATATTTTAAAATACATATATGTAATTACATCTGTAATTAATTTCTGTAATTATATTTATAATTACACTGTTTACACATTCCTTACACCAGACCACCAAACCTGTCTCTAACCTTACCCAAATCACACCTTAATTGCACCAGAAGTGTTTTGCAATACAATATGACCACAGTAAGTACATTGTAATTATTTTTTAACATAAGTACATAGTAGTTAAGGCCACCTAATATAAAGTGTGACCAACACATTAAATGCACAACCTCAAGGGGCAGGGAATGTGTAGAACTTTGTGAATGACAGCCATTATAGTTCTTTGAAATTGAAAGCATATCCATATTCTCAGAGGACCTGCCCATCAGTGAATTTATAGTTGTTTAACCAGAATAAAAGTGTTTTGCTCTCTTGTGAATCTCGGGGGCCTCCTCTCTGCTCTTCCAGGCGACCGGCCCCACAGCTGCCGGACCCCGTCATTTGGCACGGAGATGAAAGCATGTCTCGCGCTCCGCTCTGTCCTCTGTGACACAGCCTGACCGCAGCGCAGTCACAGACATGTCCGTTAACTGCACCGCTGGTCCTGTGACGGCACGACTCCGCTGACACGACAGACACCCGGAGCTGGGAAATCTGTCATCCGGACAGTTCGCACACCAGCGGACTCCCATTACTGATTTATTAGCAGAGGATTGGCTTCTTCCGTCTCCAGAGATTTTTTTTTTTTTTTTTAATCCTACTTTAAAGGGAAACCAGGATTGGTTTCTTCAGGACATAAAAACATGGAATGTGTTTGGTTTGGATATGCATAGCCTTCAAGAGGCCTCAGATCCAGGCCTTGGCAGCGACAGCCAGCCACAATCTCTCTATAGAATGCCAGCACTCTTTGAAACGTTTTGTGACTTGCTGCCATTTCAAAAATGCAGCCTTGTGTTTAAAGTTGAAGGCGTGGCCCAATGTGAATTCTGTTACTTTCCTTTCTGCATTCAGCTTTTGGTGAAATTGGATGCTGCAGCTGTGCATTTTATCTAACACAGAATGGCCTGAGCTTGAAAACAAATTGAATCATGGGAAATTACTTTGGCATTTGCACTAAAGAAGTTTGTAATAATGTGAGAGGATTCACTGAGAAGTCAATGATTATGTTGGATTACACAGTGCTTTTTACTTTTTCAGCCTCAGTTAATGATCAGAAGTTAAACTTTTACGTTGTGTTGAAAAAGACCAACGGTCGTTTGATTTGTTTGTTTTAGCATTGGTTTGCTAGAATGGAATGAGTTTGAACACTCTCCCCAAAAAAGCCATTGGAAGTCATTGTTTCCTGAGCTTAGGACTTTGGTGTTAAATCTAATCTTGTGCTCAACCTTTGCCCTCTGACCACTGAGATCAACTCCATCTTAAATTTACTGACCATTTTAGGGGTGTCACAGCCCTGTACTGATCTACTCTTCTGACCCTAATCCTTCAAGACTCGTGACATTCAAAATGAAAATTTCTAGTGAATGGATTAACTTTACATAATTTGTATTATTTCGTAATTTTTAACTCTTAAATGCATACCTCAGGTTTTGAGTGACCTGGGATGCCATTTTCAAAACTCTTCCTTTTTTAGTTTTTAATGGTTTTAACTTAGTATTCTTAGAATTAATATTTATTATAAACAATATAACAAGAAAAATGCATGTGCTAATGTTGTGGTCCAAGGCAGCAAGAACCCTCTCAACATCTGGCAACATGCAGGCCATTGATGACAGAGGTAAAGTTATTTGTCTAGTTACTTATCTGTTGTGGTAATTTGCAGGTTGTGTCAAAAAGTTGTTGGTCTAGATAAATAGATGTATTCTGTATGTTTAACTTGTGTACTATAATTTTCCAAATATGCACAATACTTGGACATTTCCAATCTGGCAACACTGTTCCACCCATAATTAACCCCAAGCATAAAACAAAGGAATATCATCATCAAAAAATTTAAACAATTGGGTTGTATGTCTTTACTGCAGAGCAATTACTGTAAACAATGAAATTTAAGTGCAACTTTAATTTGATGGTGGATGTGGTGCATAAGCTGCCAGTGATCATAATATTGAATATGATAGTTTTGATAGTTTTAATATGGTTGAGATTGTGAATATGAGCCAGATGCTGAACGTACGATGTAAGTGTGACCTGATGAAGACGGAGATGAAGAGTTCTTAAAATATCAAGAGAGATTTTTGCTATTGGAGCAATTAGAGATCCACCCCTCTGTATCTCTGAAGACGTGAATATGTAATGGTGAAATGTTTGTGAATTAAAGGTCAACTCTTTTTAGACTCTTTGGGCAGAACTGGACAAAATTTGTTTTAAGTTTTTCTTAAACATCATATTAAGTAGCTATACACGTTATTCATGGAGGCAAGAGAAACAATGCCTCCCTCTGTAAGTTTAACCACTGTTTAACTGTGATTTTAGAAAAAGCAAGGGATTGAAGTTTTTTAATGTCCAATTCAGTAATATTTGTGTTGTTTTATTTTTGTACTGTGGATTATTTTCCCATCCGTTTTTAGAGAAGGCACTCCCTCCCTTGCCTCCTCTTAGGAAACACCCCTTAAACTAACCAATGGTAAGTAGTAGCCCCTAGCGTGAACTTTCTGTACCGGCTTTAATAAGAACTTTAGCCTTTTTTGACTTTTTTCAGAGGACTCTGATGTGTGTACTCTGTGCCGTGTTTGAGTTGGCTGCACGTGTGACCACGCGCTCCTCTGGGCCCATCTGCAATGATTATTTATTTACACACTGTGATGCTTAACCCCGAGCAGGCTAGGGCATCCCAAACCTCAGCAGCGGGCAGGATGAACTCTATGTGCGTATCCTGCCTCTCTTTAAACTCAATTCTAATCTATCTTCTGTACCTCCCTCAATCATATGCTGGAGCCCTCTTGATTCTTCCCAGACGTCACTGTTGACATTCCCAAGGCTCCAGATTCAAGAAAAACTTGCCCTTACCGCATAAAATGAACCATTTTAGTCTCCAAATTACTTGTTTGCTGTTAGCAAATTACAGAATAGTGCTAAATAGATGGCATAAGTGACATCTAGAGGTGACCAAAACACTGTGTTTAGGGTTACATTAGTGAAACACTGGAACTAACAAACAAATAGCTCCTCATCATATCTGTCAAAATAAAGTGTAGGCACAAATTTTACCAAATGTCACCTTTAGCGACTAGGTTTTAAATTATGGTCGCATTGATTTGTTGTTGTTTTTGCATTTGCAACCATTTTCGTTGCAGTCTGGAGGTTTGATCGTAACATGTAATGTTTATGACCTACAATACTGGAAAGACAAATATTCCACAGATAAAGACCAGCTTTATCTCTCACGGAGGACCTGACGTCCCTGTTATCAGGGCTTCATCAGGGGTCTTGAGAACAAGCCTACGTGAGTCTCTGCATTCCTGTGTGGAGAGCTTTAAGTGTGTGAAAGGTCTACCATCTCCCTTAGACAACTATCACTGTGAGCTGGGCCAGTTGTTCACCTTTATCTCTTTTCACAGGCGTCGTTTTGCCCGTTTTGGTTCAATTAATCACCTCATGGGAACTGCTGGGGTTAGTGTGTGGCAAAATTTCTTTTTAACATATTTGTACATTTTCAGACTTCTGTGTTTCAAATTTTTCCCTCTTTCTTGGGTGCATATGAGAGGAATCTTCTTTTTTAAGTAAAAGCCATTGTTGCAAAGTAGGTTAATTGTTAAGTTCGAAAAAAGAAAAGATATGGTTATAAATAATGTTTTACATGCCTTTTCACTAAATAATCATGTTTATTTATTTACCTACATTTTAAAGCATATAACCCATTCACAAATAATGAAACCTGGAGTTTTACAGAATCAGATCAAACTTTCCTAAGTTTGTCACAGGGATGACCCCGGCATGTCACATTGACCAATCGAAGCCCTCTATAAAGTACCACAGGACATGTACTAAACACTAGGAGCAAAAGTGTTTTTTGAAAATTACCTCACCAGGAGTTCTTCTCACCCTCTGCTTGGAGACCTGGAAGTGTTTTACTGGGGAGGACCAAACGAACACAATAGTCTAAGTGATCCTACTTTTTGGAACAATGGTCTAGGGAAGGAAGTGCAAAAGGGGCCTATCCTAAGTCCTTGAAAGCCTGGCTGCTTTCGATGGGACCTGTGTCAACAGACCCCCCACCTAATCTTGCCAAGGGTCACACTTGCTTTTGCACCCTCCGTCCACTCGAACAATCCCTCCATCTGTGTGGAGTCCCAACCCCCCTCGCCTCTGGTTTGGGATGGCACAAACCGGAAAATGGCTCACAAAGGGAAGTGCATTCTTCCATGCAGAAAACAACGTGTAAACAAAGAAGACCACCAAAGACATGGTAGGTGAATTGAGATGGGTTTGTCTTTGCCTGCTGGAGCATAAGTGCGCTGCGCCACCCTGTCTCTCACTGTGGACACTATGTGTGCTTTACAAATCCATGCGAAGTGCCAGAGAGATGAGCAAAACGAGAAGATGGGTTGGAATTTTGTGTCATTACGTAACCTGAAACTGGTTACAAGAAAGAGTATGAAAGGGACTGTGCATCTGCTCTGATCGGAGTCTAAGATTTCTGTCTGTCGATGTGGACAAGAGCCCAGATGTTCAATGAAGTGCTGGAGGAAGTTTTGATGACAGGATATAGATGTTACCTAAAGCACAGTCTAGGACTCTTTATCGAAAGCCTAATTCCTGCTTCCTGTGATCTCATTCTTCCTATGACATAATCCTGCCCGTGTTAAGGAAACTGCCAAAATATGTTCAAGTGTGCACCTGAACTCCACATTTATGGTCTTGTTGAGCCTATTGTAGCTAACATTTTACAATTCACATATTTTCACCCAAGTAGTGTAATTGTTTTTTGAGATTTAGTGGATTTCCTTACTGCAGTGTATTAGCACAGCAGGTCTCTGAAAGAGCCTGTGAGCGAGACTCTCAGTTTCTCAGCTCAGATATTGTTCAGAATCCAGAGGGGTAGCTGTCGCCAGCTTCATTTACACAGCCGATAAGAGGACCAGGGGAAGTGTGTTTCTCTTTCACCATACACGTAATCTCCCTGCACTGCAGGCGTTCCATTGTCAGGTCAAGAGGACTGGAATGGAGCTGTGAACTTCCTGAAATCTTCCACCTCTGCTAAGCAGTCCACCCGTGCCTTCCTTCTGTTTAATCAAGAACTTTCTTGAGTAGTCATTACTGAAGAGGAAGGTTGTCCGTCATTAAGCTATTGTTTTAGTGGTCATGACTTCTCAGGGTTGTTTGGTGTACAGGAAGGAGCCGATGTATAGAAATCAAACATCAAACATTCAGCTTGAGGATCAAAGTCACACTTGATGACAGCCTGTAGGGTACAGTTGCTGTGAATACAAGCACAGCTTCTTAAAAAGGGAAATATTGGATTCTCCAAAATGGTTTTCCAAATCTATTGCACTTGCATTTTCTGTAAAAAACGGCAGGTATACATATATTGGCTCTTGAAAGGTGAGATCGCCTTTCCAACAGCTGCCATAATGTTTTGTTGAGATTTCGGCCATACCTTAAATTATATAGGACTATTGTGCTACGGGTGTCCCAAGGCTGAATCTTGGTTTGTGGATATTTTCCAATCCGGTCCCCTCACTCTCTCCCACTTTGCTTTCTCACTTGTTATCCTATTCAAATAAAAAGGCAAAAACTACAAATCAGTTTTGTTTAATATTGCACAAAAAGGTGATTGCTGTGTTTGGTAAGGTGTGCAATGCTAGCACGGCTGTACATTAGTTTAGCCATTTCATAAATAGTGGTTTATTACAATATCTATCAATACATATGCAGCCAAACTAAGGACCAAATTGACCAAAATTAGACATAAATCAGACCTTTGGGTTACCAATATATTTAACCACTATGTTGCCAGCGCAGCTCATCAGTCAAAAGGTTATCATTCGTAATCCTGTCTGCATGTTTCAGATTATATACAGCTCAATGTCGAGAGTCCATAGCAGTTTTGGTTCAACTACCAGTGCAACAAAGCTTTTTGGAAGTGTCATTTTAATATGGCCGAGCTTATGGTTCGTTTTAGATGGAGCACAATCTGTGACTCAACCACCAGAGGCAGGGTAAAATCATGAGCTTTGCTTTTCCTTTGGGTGTGTATGTTTACAGCTTGGCTCCAACGCATTGTCAGTTATAGTAGTGAAAGGCGTTGGCTGCTCTTTTGTAGTTGAACATATAATTGTGTACTTTTGATATAAGCAGTGGTTGCCTAAATTTAGTGTTTTCTTTCTTTCTTTTTTTTAACTCTCAAGTTTACAAGCTTCACTCCACAGAAATGAGCAGCAACCTGAAGTCGGCTTTTCAGTTCAACGAAATCCTTGATTGCGCAGAGTTGAACAGAAACGGCCAAATGCATTCTTGTGGTGGAAAACCCATTATGCTTTATGCCTGCCAGTTTTAGCATAAACAAATGACTAGTTATTTTCAGTTTTACCAGTGTGGTAACCACAGAGAAAGTGCTTTTTCTTTCTCTTACACTGCATTAAAAATAGCAAACATTTAAACCATTTTAATCAGGTTCACAAACAAATGACTCATCTTAGCAGGTTCTTTGTGGTTAATGGATTGTCACAATCTTAACCAACATCATTTATTTCACTAAGTTTTCCATCTTCAAGTAAGAGCCCTTGCTTTACTTCAAAGCTTCTCATTATGTATGGCAGGTTAACTAGGTTCTATTGAGTTCCTTGTCAATTAACTGCTCCTGTGGATTGAGGTTATAGAGCTTCACTTCAAAGGATTTTTTTGTGTTTTGGTCACTCATTGCTGACAGCTTCATAATAAGGACGGGCAATGGATCGTCACTGTGACTCCACATCGTGGGCGTATCCAGTGTCTGCATTCTAGGTCCCATTCTATCCCAATGCCCCCACTGTCTTGAACTCTGACCTCTCTGAACTGGGAACACAAATGCCGATTCACCTTTAGGCGGACACTGTGGGTTTCTCAGGCGTTCTTGTGGTCTGGTTCAATGGTTTTGTCATACTGGAAAAGATTCTGGAAATGCAAAATGGAAGCTGTGTGAAACATGTCTTTCAGATGTTTTTAGATGTTGATGGATGAAACAAACAATTTATTGTATCGTGGTTTTGAAGTGTTGGCTAATGGTCTCGAGACACTGTCCATTTTTGCAGTGACAGGTCCTTGAGGGCCACAATTGCTGAAGATCAAAGACCACTATTGAGTGGTCAATTATTTTCCATCCTTCTGCTAGTTTAAGGTCCCCTGAGCTGGCTAGTTAGGTCAGGCAGAAGTCAGAGGTTAATGAAGTGTCATTTGTTGTTCATAGGAAGAGACCAGTATATCCTAGTAAGCTTATTTAGTCCAGTATATCCTAGTAAGCTAACAGGAATCTCCAGAGCTCCTTAGACCTTCTCATCAGTCTGGGTCTCAGACTACCTCGGGGGCTGTCATGGGAAAGACTGCCTAGCAGCGACTCATAAACTTTAACCTAGAAGTTAAAGTGAGCACTTTGTCATTTCTGCACTGCTGGTGGCATTTTCTATAGCAACCACCCAACACTTCCTGTCAATGGCTACATAAACTTCAAACCCCCCTTTCCAAGTTTTTTAGTTACAGGTTGTTGAGCAAATCAAACGAATATGCCAGTGTTTCTGAACATGGGACCTGGTTTATACATGCTGATGAGAGTTTATTCCAGAGCACTGCAAACTCTTCTCACAGGGTCATATAGACACATTCCACAGCGTCCAGTGAATGAACAAACAGCCCTCTCATTTCTTTCATGTGACACATTAGCCATGAGCCTTTACTGTAAGAGAGAAGCTCTGAATCCTTTTAGGTTAACAGCCATGCTGCTATGATATAAATATCAGCTAAGAAAATGAACGAAAGGTCTGTATTACAGAGCATTGGACACCGTTGGACAGTCATTACTTTGGCATTAGATCTAAACCACTGTATTAATGTATTAAAACTAAAATATATATAAAGATGTCTTGATTATCTTCAAATTAAGCTTACACTTGTCTTCTGTGTTCTTTCTCATTTGTCGTAGAGTTACTGGGCTCCACAAAGAGGCTGAACATCAACTATCAGGATCCAGACGGGTGAGTCATTGTGGTGTTTTTTGTGAATCTCGTAAGATCAGGTAAGTAGCATAATAACATAATAATTAGGTCAAAACACAGACATTGTGAAGTGTGCAAGCCAGTCAACCTTTCTCGTAAGGTCACAAAAACTCAGAAGTGATCTAACTAGAAAAACTCCCAGAGAACTATATTTTTTTATGACAGCTCAGTGTACCATTAGTATTGCTAGTATATCGAGGTTTAATGACCATTAGGGTCAAAAGACAGTGGCAACATGACAGATGTCTTGGAATGCACCTGCTCACCAATGGAAGAGTTGTTCCTCATAAAATAAGCTGAAAATACATCATTTTGCATGCAGAGGTAGTGTTCAGTAAGTCCTTAATGGTTAATGGTCAAAATGAACAAAATCTAATTTTAGTACTTTAGTATATGGACCAATTCTCACTGTTAACTAGTTGCTTATTAGCATGTCTATTAATATATTGCATGTTTATTAGTACTTATTCTGCATGACCAAATTCTACATCCCTAATCCCAATAGCTAGACTTAACATTGACCTTACTAACTAGTAATAAACAGCAAATTACGAGTTTGAGGCAAAAGTCATAGTGATTGATTTGTAAATAGCAAGAATTATACCTTATAATAGCATGTATTTATTTTTATTTTTATTTAAAATAGCATTACTCCAGCCTGTCACATGATCCCTCAGAAATCAGTCTAGTATGCTGATTTGCTGCTCAAGAAACATTTATTACTATTATTATTATTATTTATGTTTTAAATCATTTTAAGTTGTGCAGCTCATTATTTAGAGAATCCTGAAAAAGTGCAATGTTTCCAAAAAAAAAAAGCAACCTACAAAAGAACAGCATTTACTTGGAACATAACTTCATGAAAGCATTTCTTTTATTTAGAATAATAAATAAATAGTGACATGCGAGATGAGGTGCTCATGTTCTCTTCACTGACAGCATCACATCCTGGTCCCGTCACTTGAGAGTGTCAGTATGATCATGTGCAAGCATGTTGACTTCCTGTGTGATTTGTCATCCCACTTTGCTTCCTTTTGAAATTGACAGGACAGCTTTTGCAAGTTGTTGAATCATGCAGACATCTGAGTTAGCACACCTATTAATTACTGAATTACACCCCTCTGTATATTTTTCACATGTCTGTGATTAAATTTTTCACTTGGCTTTATTATATTGAATTGTATGTCTATACTATAACTAATCATATTTTACTGATCACTGTTAAGTTGTGTACTTACATGTAAGCTTTTTACAATTTTTAATGTGTAGATTGAAATAACTCATTCGTCTTTGCTGAAATAATCATGTTTGGCTAACTTCATGTACACACTAAGTGCGCAACAATCTATTCTTGTTTATAAGACTGAAGGCTTTGAGCCAGATGCTTTACCTGTGTCTCATCTTAAACTGACCACTATCGTTGTTCACACAGTCCATTAAAACATGCTATGTCAACAGTGTCTTTGAGATAAGATGGGCCTCTCACAGGGCTGTAAAACGCTACATTGACCTCATATATTAAAGCTGAGACTATGGTGACATTTAGGTGCTTGTTTTTGGGTCGCCCCCCACCTCTCTTGTCATAAAGAAGAGAAAGAGGGGTGGGCCAGTCGAGGGGTCAGAGATGGCCATTCGTGGATAAGGGCTGTAACGAATTAGATAGGAGTGTTTACAAAGCACCGAACAGCCATTATTGAGGCCGGATGGGAAAGCCAAGAGGAAAACAGGGAATGATGGATGAAGATTTATGAGAGTTGTTGAGTGCTGATTTCTGCTTTCATATACCACCGGTGTGAACAAATCTGCCACTATATGGCATTAAAACACTAAATAGATAGCAGATATATAGATAGGTCTTTAAAGCGGTCCACTCTTAGTTTGAACAAGATGCATCATTCACATTGTTTTATTTTGTTTTGCTAAGTTGCCATGGCATCTACTGACCCGGGTTTTGTTATATAACATCTCTATTTAATGGAAATTTACTGACAGAAGAGGAAAACAGGAAAAGGGGTGAAAGGATGTAGTCGAGCACAATCATGCAGGGACCTGTATCACTTATTAATGCGAATGAAGTACATAGACCCAACTGTGTGTAGGCAGAGGCTTCAGGCTGTCTGGAATCTGAATCTTACAAAATATGCAACATGCTTGGGTCATACAGTACTTTCCAAAATCAAAAGAAAGATATTTTATATATATGTTCTACAAGTAACAAGTTTCAAGACTGTAATACAAAAATAAGTATTTTAAGTATGTTTTTTTTAATTTGTTAGTATTTTTTTTAAATAATATGTTTATTTATGCTGATTAAACAGATACTCACCACTAAACATATAGTAAACAGTTATATATATAAAAAATAACATTCTTTTTTTATGTTGTTTGTACATTAATGTGAGTATTGCATGTTAAGTTATTGTTAAAATTGAAAAATGCTACTTTTAAGTTCTAAAAAACTAACCAAAACGTATTTTTAAATATATATATATATAGTTTAAAAATTTTATATATATATATATATATATATATATTAAATATTTATTATTTTTTAAACATGTTTTCATAAGATACACCCATCTAAACTTGCAACTTTGTTAGGAAAGCCTTGTTTCTGCATGCCACTCAATGATGACCTAAGCATGCATCATAAGCTTGTACTTTTGATTGTGAAAGTTTTTTAATGTTTTTGCATGCCCAGGTCTGTTAGTAAAGCAGAAAAAAATTAAATGTGGGGTTTGGTGGGGGGGGAGCAAATAATAATAGTGGTGTAGCGTCAAAGGTTTTGCTTGTCTGTGAGACAAATTAGTATTTGAGCCGCCTTTGACTTTCTGGGGAACTGTTGGGATTTGTATGGGGGGCGTTTCCATGGCAAACATCCTGGAATGTGTGTGAATGAATGGCAAGGCCGGTGTGAGAGGGACTCTTTGGAGCCCTGTCCTTTGTCCACACAGGGCAGCGCTGCCAGGACACATCAAATCCGTCCTGACATCCCGAGAAATGAAGGCAAAAATGGACAGGGCTTGTAACACAAGACCCTTGCTGAGTTCTGGGAACTTTTCCGAATTGGGTGTTTGTGGGTAAATCAACAACTGCTCAATATCGCTGCGGGCAGCCACTGGACTGTCTGACCCACTCTTGATATTTCCTGGGGTGCAAAACTGTGTTTTTGTCTGGTATTATGGCCAAATGCAGCCAACTTGTGTAGCTGATGAAGAACATAATAATATTCCAATTAACTGAACAAGTTTCATTGTAAGAGTGAACACTTCTAAATATTGAGGCTGGTAATTAAGGCTTAATGACACTTAATTATTGCTGAGTATGTTTACAGTGTTTATAAAACAGCCTTTGGGTGTACCTGTACATGCATATTGCCTAAAATCATTATTGTAGGCAAGGTTCAACAATAAGAATGGCCCAAGGCCAGTTGGCGGTACTCCTGTCGGACCAGTGCTGCTTGACACAAAATGCTGTGTTTGATGCTGTGTTATGAGATTTAGTTTTAGATTTAACATTATTTAACATTAGTTAATTGATTAGTAAATATAACCTCCCAATTAAATATTCTTCTAAACATTCTTTAATCGTAGGTTCAAATATTCAAATTTGAATATTTAAATTGATTAAAATCAAAGTAATTATAAACTGTGTGTCATATAAATTGTTTTTTTTATCTACTCAAGCTAACATAAAAGTTGTATTATTTTTTTAATGATTAATAAGTTCTGTAGCAAATGTAGCTTTTGTTCAATAATAATGTTAAAGCATTAACTAAGGTTAACTAATGATATCTTACTGTAAAGGGATGCCTATTGGTCTTTTAATGCTTTGCCACCCAAAACCATACCCACATGGAATATGCTAACTTTTCACGCACTCTTATTGGGATGTTTGGGGCGTTATCAAATAAATGCTTGTTATCCATTAACCCCCATGATGGGGGTTTCAATTCTGCAGAAAATTGAGTTGTGTGGGCACGGGTCCTGTGCGGGCCTGCTCATAACACAGAGGGCATGAACTGACTTTTTTCCCCTCCTATGTCCCAGTTGTGAGGCTAATGTTGCTGCCTTATATTATATTATGCATATTGCTTTGTGCCATGGAGCCTCTGGCATTCTCAATTTCTTGCCTTAACCTGCCCTCTTGTTGTAGTGCCATGGAATGTTCTCAGACTTTGGAGATTTTTGTACAGTAATTGAGTATAATTAATTATACTTTAATAGGATCTTTTTACTGGCAGCTAATCCAGTGGAATTTATTTCTGGAACGTTAATGCAAATTCCTAATATAGAACTCTGTACAGAGTTGTCTCTTTGGAGCAAGGACCCTGCAAGGATTGAATCGGCCAACTTTTGTTTTTTAGTCCTAAAATTTTACCTCTATACCACACTACCCCCTTTAGTCCTCTACTTAAACCTTGGAATGAATTATTCATTTTCAGACCTTCTCAGCTGTCGTGCCATTTCTCATGAGAACGTCCACTGTGAAGACACTTACACGTCAAGCTGATTTACATCAGAGCGTTTCTGCCAAGCATGGAAAATTTGTGTCCTGTGTGATTCAACACAATGTGAAAGTTTGACACCAGCTCGTGATTTTGAGGGTTTGAAGTCTTTGCAGAGTTTCAGCTCTACAAAAGCTCAGTCGGCAAAGTTTTGCCCTCAGCTGGAGTTTGAGTGTGTTCATGAAAATAATCAGCTTGAGCCGTCATATTTATCCAGTCTGATCTATTTCCGCTCTACTTGTCTATGCCGTCCCATTTCATATCTAATAGACACAGCAGTCAGTTCTGAGAAGCCAGTCTGAGGCAGTGGGTTCAGGAAATGAACAGCTACCCCATATGGATTGAGTAAAAAGCCTCTGACTCTCTGCTTTTTGTTTGATAAAACGCTGAGCCAAAATACCTGCACTGCAAAGCAAATCACATAAGATGTTCCTCTTGATAAGATGAGTCAGGCATGTTGTGGGTTAAAGTCCACAAATAGGCAAAGCTTTCAGACTGATGCTGCAGACATCTAGAAATGTAAGATTTGATTGTGAGCTGCCAAGGTGGCAGCTATTTGAGGCATTGTAGCTACTCCTTACAAAATGTCTTTTCTCAAAAACTGGCAGCTTGACTTCTTTGCCTTTTAAGATGCCGCCTTTTGGCCAGTTTCTAAAGCAACATTGCATATAATCTTTGCAAAGAAGCCAAAGTAAAAGGAACATCCATCCCAAATGGCAAACAAAAGTTGAAACTTCCAAAGGGTTCCAAAATGGTCCTTTACGAGGTTCTGGTAGAATATTGAAAGCCTGGCTGAAAATATCAAGTTTCTCTGACTGAATTGGATCATAGTCTGAAGCTAAAATAAAATCTGAGACTGTGGCTATCATACACTATACAATTTTCACTATACAATGAAGTTTGTCAACTCTGACTGAAATTTGCATATGATCTGATTTTTGTAGAATAACATGTAACACAATGACACTTGTCCAGACTGCAGATCAGACCCAAAATCTGGGCAATAGTGGTGTAGTGTATGGAGGATTGCAAAGAGGTGGAACATCTCTGTAATAATTTGGAAAGTTTCCATGAATTTACCAGAAATGTTCTATTCCTTTGCATCCCTAAATGTAGGCAACTGATAGCAAGACTTTACAGCAAAGTTGACCTCTCATACATAATAGCAATAGTTGTTTTCTTAGTTTCACAGGATGCTTTCATGCACCCTAATGAAGTATTAGCTGCCAAGCTGTGACTTGACATTTAAAGATACTAAGGGGGAAATGTAAGCTACTCAGTCGCTGGTGCATTGTTCATTTCAAAAGCACCACAGTGCAACTTGGCTCATTCTTTATTAGGCTACTTGTGCCTCAAGTGACAGCTTCCCCTTCTAAAGTGATATGTTTGTGCTAATGATCGACAGTGAGGACTTCACCAAGACAAGATTCTGGAAAAAGATTTCCATCTGGGACATCTAAAGCATTTGAGTGGGCTGCTTGAAGACAGGTCTTGCTTTGATTTCGGCATGTCCTAACCAAATACATCCACCCCAGACAAGTAGCATTTTCATTTGTCATACTTTTGTAAACATCAGATCTTACGAGAATGTCTGTGCCCAGAGGACACTGTTTTTTGTTGCCTGAGCTTGTACTGAAATGAATATATATATCCCCCTTATCACCCTCTTTTTTTTTTTTTTATTCCCCTCATGAAGCCTTGTAAATTTCAGACTTCAGTCTCTAATTGAGCCATAGTTCGAGCAACACGAGGCACTTTTACAAGACATTGGTTTGTTGGCAATCTCACATGTACTGGATTTTTTTATTTTTCCATTCTCTTTATAACCACACATGGCCTCAAGTGGGGAATAATGAAAATGTAGCTGTGCTCTAATATTAAAATAAGCTGATAAAAGTTATTGAGTGGCTTCTTTATTATTTGGCTCTAGCCTACATCTTTTCCGAAAAGTATTGTTCTTTAGATGTCAGTTGCTCTTTCTACTATTCTCTCCTGTTTAAAGTTTTCTGTTTTTTCCCCCCCCATCTCAGGTTTTCAGCATTGCATCATGCTGCTCTCACGGGCACTACAGAGTTGCTCTCTCTGCTGTTGGAAGCTCAGGCTGTAGTGGACATCAAGGATAGCAATGGTTAGAACTGCCTCCTCATTACCTGCAGTAAAACTTGCATATTAATCCATATTATTGATAGAAGCCTTTCATTCTGTTGACCTTTATACCCGAAATCAGTTATAGGGATAATTCACCCAAAAATGAAAATTCTGTCATTATTTCTTTTATCTGCTGAACACAAAAGATGATGTTTTTGAACATTGGTAACAGTCCGGCTACAGAATAATGTCAATTTAAACATTTGAAATACCCAACATATAGAGTGTTTCTTCAAACATTAGATAACATTTATTTGCATTCTAGCTTATGTATTGAAATGGGGCCAATTCCTAAATTTTGTTCAGTCTTGTACAGAGCTTGCATAACTGTGTGTCAGAGATTTAATTCAGTATGATTTGCTCTTCAGGCATGCGGCCGCTGCATTACGCAGCATGGCAGGGTAAAGCTGACTCAGTGCTCATGCTGCTGAGATCAGGGGCCGCCGTTAACAATGCGTCTCATGACGGGCAGATTCCACTCCACCTGGCTGCTCAGTACGGACACTATGAAGTGGTGCGTAACCATAAACCAATTGTTCCCAAACATTTCCCCCCAAACACTGCACATTTTGCCTGTCTCCTTAATTAAAAACACCTGATTCAACTAAAGCTCATTTTAGAAACCTGCAAAAGCTGTACGCAAAACTGACATCTGAAAGATGTCTGCCAGACGTTTGTAAACAGCAGATACTTTCCAGATCAAGAGATCTTTAACAGACATCTTGCAGACTTACATGTGCTATCTGGCTATAGACTTCCTTCCTTCCTTGACCTCAGAGGCTGCACTCTCCATCTCCTCAAGGGGTGTTTTGCCCCAGGTTGTCTTCCTGGTGTATGGCCTTGGCATGATGGTGTTTCTACAATGTTTATGACATTTAAAATAAAACATATGTAATGTAAAATTACATTTAAATATGTTTAAGACTAAATTTATCTTGTGCCTCATGTCTCACTTTAGCCCACAGCATTAATCTCACTTTACCCACTGCCACATTTTAGAATAAAACAATCTCTAGCAATCTTTAGCAATTTCTGATAATCTTCAACTAGCCTCATCACATGGTTTTATATGTTGGTAGTTTATCAACATGTATGATAAACATTTTTATACCTGAACAGTTGATTAAGCTTGATTTAGCTTTTACATGCA
>JAUYWG010000033.1:19268387-19292012 GCA_034779775.1 Enteromius afrohamiltoni
TATATATATTATACTCTCTCCTTCATGGTCAGTGGGAAATGGAAGGGGCTTAAAAAAATACTGGTCATATGACCACATATGTGTTCCGTTGCCTTAATACAGGGGGTGTCTCACATTACCCCGTTGTCCCCTACAAAGCTTTTACAGGTTTGGAACAAAATGGGGGTGATTAATGAAAATGTAAATTTTGGCATGGAGAAAGTTCTTAAATGGGCTGGCCTGACAATATTTTTCTACTAAAAAAATATTTCAAATGTCCCTGTTTGAGAAACAGAGTTGTTGGATACAGCACCTGTGAATCAACTGACATCACCTCATTGAAATGTAAAGAAATATGATATCTGCATTGCGACATCAACAAGTGACCCCAGCTGGGTTTTTCTGTTTATTAGTAATGGATCAGAGATATTCTGCCTGGTTTTATCATCATTTTCTGTCTCATGTCACATGTGAACAAACAAGTTTTCATTCTTTCATTCCTTTCTGTTTATCAGTCTGAGATGTTGTTGCAGCACCAGTCGAACCCGTGCATTCTAAACAAAGCTAAGAAGACTCCTCTGGATCTGGCCTGTGAGTTTGGCCGAGCGAAGGTCAGTGAGCTCATCTCTATAGAGACTTATCAGTGTCTCAGTAGTGTGTTTGTGCTCATTCTTCATGCGAAATGTCATTTGTTACATCACTGTCACTACGGTTACAGTGATCTCATAAATTACATGAGTAGTACCTAGTCTTGCTTCTGCCAATACATCCACAACAGACTGCTGTGAGTATGAAAGGAATATTGCTGCTGTACATATAACAAACATGAAATAACCCCCATAAAGCATACATGAATCACCCAGTACCAAATCTATACAGGTGGAGCTGGGGAAGGTGGAGGGTTTTTGAAGGGCTCTGCTACTGCTGCAGCAGCGAGCTCATTGGCTACCTGCAGCAATCCTCGTCTCTCCTTCTGCCCTGACTGTGATTTGTTTTCCCGTCTGCTTTTGTGTGTCATTCATGTACCGGGTGAATAAAAGCTCAGATATCAGTAACAGCCTTTTTTTTTTTTTTACATGTTCTCGTGCACACATGCCCAGTGGCGTGATTTCACTTCAGTTGTGTATTTAGGCCTTTCTCGAGGTGCTACTTTATTGGTAGTGTGTATGCGTGGTATTTAATCAGCTGCTCTGTTGAGGTATCAGGGTGAGGCTGAAGTAACTGGATAATGTCTTTCTCGCCCTACGTGTGTGCTGACGCGCAAGAAATCCTCCCGGTACTGCCTGCTTTGGGTGTGCCTTTGAAATGCACAGCAGTGGCCACACTTCCTTCAGTGTGATCTATTATCGGTCTATAGAGTCATTGTGTATGATATAGATCATAAAATGTTAACTCATAATTACGGTTTTCCACATCATTGAGCAAAAGTAAAGACATACATTATTTTGCTTGAGGAACGTCATAATATTTTTTCCATGTATGCTGGCTACTAAAAAGATTTTCATACACCTTATTCATTTTCATTCACATCAGAAATGGTGACAGACGTCACAACCTCAACGTTCGGCTGTTGTGCAACATTTTTCCTTTTTGCATACAGTTGATCACTTTGCTGCTCTCGCTGTTTGCTCTACTGTACTCCACACTATCCCACAACTCCCTGTCTGATGCTCACCTGAATCCAAACTGTTGAAAATGAACACTCAGCTCCACTGACTCTGCTTCAGTGGACATACACCATTAGTCTTTGTGGCCCAGATGTTTTTTGGTGTTAACGGTTGCTTGGACACATTAGCATGACCTCATCCTCACCTGTGAGGCCCACGAGCCAACACTTACCTTCCCAAGAGCCCTCTGTCTGTGTTTTCATAACACTCTCTTCTTCTCCTCATCTTTTTCTTTTCTGTCTTTACGCTTTCATTAATAAATCTTGCTCTTAGTTCAGCATTAGCAGAAGGGTTTTCTGTGTATTCTGTTTAGCCAGTTTGCAGAAGCATGTTTTTGTCTTACATTTTGTAATTTAGCCTTTATTATAAGTTTAAGTGTTAGTATTTTATGTGCTTTCATATTGCATATTGCATATTTGCATATTTGATTTAAATGACTAAAATACAGATTTTTCTGAGTTTTAGTTAACCGTAAGACACTGGTGCAAAATACCCTGATGACCTTTTTCTCTTTTGTAGGTGGCTCAGCTGTTGTTGAGCAGTAATATGGTTGCTTCTCTGTTAGAGGGAGATCGGAAGGACGGGTCCGACTCAAACTGTAACACTCCTCTGCACCTCGCCGCACGCAACGGACACAAGGATGTCATCCGGTGAGCCTTTGGAAACCTCTTAGGTGTAGCACATCTGTAGGCATCAGTCTCAGCTGTGTCGGGCTGTCTTTTCTCTCTAGAGAGATGTATGTGTCTCAGCTCTGCTGCGTTTACACTTCAATTGATTCTTCCGCAAAGGTGTTTTCCACAGCTGTTTGTACAGAAGCACTGCTGATATCGTGTAAAAATTACCTTGTGATTGGCTCACAAACATTCAAAATCAATGTGCACACTTGAGAACTAGCATGGATTGAATTCTGTGTTGATGCACCAAGTTTCAGCGTTTCTTTTTTAGCAGCTCATACCGCCCCTGGTGTATTTGACTGGGGTCTAACACTAATACATCTCTGTGAGTCCATATAATGAGGGTGAATGAGTGGCCGAATGTTTAACACCTTAAAAGCACATATGGGCATCATGACAATAATCCATTAGACCTCAATGGATAAACCAAAACCAGTCAAATCTTAACTGAAACATTGGGTGTTTGTTGCTCAAATAAAACATTAAATAATCCTCTCCTCCAATTTGTAATATAACTGAATATCAATCAGTTCTTCATTTATTGGCTTGGCATCACGACAACGCATCATGCAAATGTTCCTCTCAACCTGTGATTGAGGTGTATATTGTGTGTTCACAGTAATAGCACCACCTGCCGTGAATTCACATCTATATACCGATTTGCATTGACTTCGTGTTCATGTGCTCACGCCATGCTTCACGACACACTTATATTGATCTTCATAACACTTCTCAACACTTTGTGATGTTTACAATGTGCATAAATCATGCTTTAGAGCACATCACGCCTCACAGCATTCTTCATAATACTCTTATGTGACACTTTGCTACGTGGTTACTCTGCGCTTTACTATGCACTTCTGTTTATGTCAAACATAATCTGTAACCTCTCTGGAACGCTCGCTTGGAAGTAGGCCGGATACACTGGTTTATATATTTTATAAAAAGCTAGTCAGATGACACCGTACCACAGCTGCAATACTCATGACATATACTTCGAATATAGTGAGTAGGTTTGCTGTGTCATCCCAGCAGCACAAGCAGACAGACACTGTACCCGCACAGCAGTGGACGAGACTGGGAACGTTCTGGTGCCAACAGACAGTTAGTGTTCTCTCTGACTCATGTTCCCCCACATGTTCATCCTGAGGGAGAGGAGCGTCCCAGACTCCCTAAATATGTGAGGATGTCTGGGAAGAGTGCATTTCTGACTAAACACTGCTGTTACTCATCACTCTCATTTACAAGGACACACGGCACTTCCTGTATCAGACCAACTCTTCATCACGATATCGGAAGCCCGGTTCTGCCACTTAAGGAATAAAAATATTTGATAAATCGTAATGATGAAATAAAAAGTCATAATTTTGACATTGAAAGTCAAACTTCTGTGTTGTATGTATGATTTTTTATATAATAGCAAATCATGCTATGGTAAAACATAATGGTAACACTTTATTTTATGGTTCATATTGGTGCATATTACAAGAAAATGTGCCATTTATTAGTGCTAATTAAGCACATGTCAATTATACACGATACCTACACTCAACAACTACCGCACTAACTCTTAATACACTGCAAATTAAGAGTTTATTGATGGAAGTTAATAGTTAAAAGTATTAGCTATGCTGAATTGTTACCATCATGATTTTTTGTTTAAGAAAGTTTAGAAGGCAACATGTGCGTAATTATCATGAAAATAATGGCACAATCTCAAACAGTAAAATAGAATCTGGAGATAATTTTCACATTCTACATTCAGCAATGTGATTCATTTTTAGTTTGCAGTGTAATGACATGTCTGTATGTGTGTGTGTGAGCGCGTGTGTCCTACGGCTGTCACACTAACAGATCCCATCCTAATGCCTTGCATTCCCAGTGCAGCACTGAAATTCCATCCTGCATTTCAACAGATGAGCGTCTCTGATTCTCCCTGATGTGTGTGTGTGTGTGTAAATTCC
This sequence comes from Enteromius afrohamiltoni, assembly GCA_034779775.1. Taxonomy (NCBI): domain Eukaryota; kingdom Metazoa; phylum Chordata; class Actinopteri; order Cypriniformes; family Cyprinidae; genus Enteromius; species Enteromius afrohamiltoni. Next base: position 19,272,672 of record JAUYWG010000033.1, read on the forward strand.
ACAAGTCTGTGTGCCCTTCAGTATGTAAATATAACACAGATTGCTAAAGAGGATGTCGTCTCCTCTCTGTGGAGTAGTAGTAGACTATTGCCGCCAGTCCATTCATTGACTTTCCACCTCTCTCTGTCTTCAGGCTTCTTCTGAAAGCAGGTATTGACATCAACAGAACCACTAAAGCTGGCACAGCGCTCCATGAGGCCGCCCTCTATGGGAAGATAGAGGTAGTGCGGCTACTCCTAGATGTAAGTTCATCTGTTTTTTGGAGACATCTCTACCACAGGGGTCACTGACCTTTCTGACATTGAATTTTCAGTTCATTGTAAAATCCTATCAGATTCTTCTTTTTGAGAATTTTGTTTCACAAGCAGCACAAGTTATTTGTCTATGTCCTCCTTATTTCTGTGGATCAATTCCAGAATTATTTGGGGAATAATCAAGATGCAGTAGTGATTCGATTTTCACACGCTGTATGTGCTTCTGCTATTCCACAAGCAACATTTACCCGTCTTAATATTTGTTTCTTGTGTTGGCAGAATGGAATCGATGTCAATATCCGTAACACCTACAATCAAACAGCCCTGGACATCGTCAACCAATTCACTGCATGCCACGCCAGCAAAGACATCAAGCAGCTCTTACGAGGTGAGATGCAATCTGACATTTATTTGAAGACTTTACTGACTGTGTGACCGAGTGTGTTTGCGTTCATATTGCATATAACCTGTATATGAGAGTGTGTACTTGGTGAAGTTTGTGTGTTTGGGAATGGCCCTTCTTTGGTTGGTAAATGGTTATGGGAGACATTTAAGCTGTCTTTTAGTATGCAGCTGTTTAAACTCAGGATTATATAACCTGCTGCTTTCTCTGGCTAGTGCATGAAAGAGACAAAAGACATCTCCTGTGTGTGTTTGTGTGCAGATGCATACCACAAATCTGTGGGGCCCTACTATGAAACATAAGACAGGGCCCCACCCACAAGTACTGACGTTATATGTGAATGTGTATCAGGATGAAGTTCTAATAGTGGCAGCCATATTATTTTAGTAAACTGTATCTGTATCTGTTTACTAATTCCCTTTATAAAGCTGGCCTTTGACAAAATTTTTGAACGCAACTTGTGTAATCAACTTTACTCTGAACAGACTACACTAAAAGCTCTTGGTCTTTTTAAACACACTGTACTATATATATATATATATATCTCACTGTGGCGTTCTGGACATTAATAAGTGGGAATGCAAACCATTTCACGTGGGATCTTCATGCATTCTGTAACATCTGCAGTATTTATTGCTGTTTTGTACGGGTGGATATGAATAAATATTTGAAGTGATTGTTGATATGAGACACTCATTCAGTTTGTGTCGTCTTTGAACTCAGGCAGTTAACAGACAGCCCTTATCATAATGAGCACAGACGGGCTCTTCTGTGTGTGTACAGTATGTGGGCCACAACTCTTCCCTGAACCTCTGACAGACTCAGAGAGAGTTAATTATTGATTTGGGGGGCCTGCTGTGTGTATGTGTGTCAGCACATTCCTTCCTCTGGAATAAAATCACAGAAATGACAAGCTGAGAGCTTCAGATGGCGGGACCTCATGAAACTATTTTAGGAACACTAATCAATGACATTATTTGCATTTGCGGTTTTGTAATATTTCTCCAGCTAAAACTCATGAATAAACATATAATGGGGAAATGTATTCAAATAATCAAGAACTGTATAAATTACAGTATAGTATTATAACTTTGTCAGTTTTAATTCTTTTTTTACATTTTTAATATAGAAAAAATGTGATTTAAATAAACAAATAATATTTGTAATGTGGATACATCTTGTAGATTTATAAGTTTTTTTTAAGTAAATTTTACTTGTAGCCTTTTCCTTCATAAGGGATAGAAAATGCAGTATGTACGGTATAAAAACCAATCCACCTATAGAGAGTCCTATAAAACTTGGAAACAAGTATGTGCGTGTATTTTTTCATGTCTTTTTTGACAATTTCACAAGATTTAGCAATGTATTGTAATGCACAGTAGGTGGTATCTTCCAGGATTTAAACTCTCTAAACTATGGAAACTTCTGGTTTTGATTCAACAGAGATGTGTGTGTGTGTGTATGTGTGTGTGTGTTTTTAGAAGCTACAGGAGTTCTTCAGGTCAGAGCTCTGAAAGACTTCTGGAATCTTCACGACCCCACGGCCCTCACCATACGGGCCGGTGACGTCATCACGGTACGGCTTACACGACTTCATTAAACCTCTTGTGTGTGTGCAATTCTCTTAAGTACTATACCAAACCCCTGTGCTCCCAGCCAGTCTATTCAGAAGCAGTTTCACCAGATTTTTCTCTCATTCCCCTTCCACGAGTTCTTTCTGTTCATCGCTTTGGTTTTTCAATGACGCTAAAGATAAACTTGCAAGTGTTTATGTGTGAACTCAAACCAACATATATTTTCACAAAGCATTGTTTCACAGGAAGTTGTGGGCAGAATAATTCAGTATAACTGGAGGGTTAGAGATGTATTTCATAAGCTGAATCATCTTGCTGTTGTTTTGTTTTCTTGCCTGCAGCTCGTATATGCTTTATGTTTGTTTGCTTAGGGTGGGCGGCTGGGGTTATGCTATCTAACTTTCAAAAGCTTTCGGATCATTCATTGTCTCTGAACTCCCAACCTCCTCCTCTGTTTTGACTGGTTGTCAAGGATGAGAAACGGCTGGATTAAAAAGCGAGCGGTTTGCGTTTGCAGCAGTACAGATGAGATCACAGTGAGGTCACTGTGTTCTGCTGTTGTGATTGGCAGGTGATTGAGCAACACGTGGACGGACGCTGGAAGGGCCACATTCATGACACCCAGAGGGGGACAGACCGAATTGGCTACTTTCCTCCCTCCATAGTCGAGGTCATCAGCCGACGCTCAGGTACAATAATAACTTCAATTGTAGTAGGTTGACCAAAGCTTCACAGCCCGTGGTGGCTTTATTATACCCATTAACCCTGCAAATAACATTGTTGCCTTTACTGAATCAGTAACAAGCTGACTGATGTAACCTAGACGTGTCTCTTTCTTCCATCCCGCTGCTTCCCATGTAATAAATGTTCATCTCTAACCTCCATCCGCTTGCATTAACCCTCTGCTCCTGTCATGTCTGTGTTGTCCTGTAGGGGGCACCCTGTCACGACACGCCTCTCTGCCCACCCATAGGCAGCAGCTGCTCTCCAGGTCCGCCCTCAGTCCCAGCTTGAGTCTGAGCGGGGGCGGGACCCCTCACACTGATGACTCCTACACTTTGTACACCACTAACCCACACCTGGTCCTCCCACACGCCAACGGCCTGAGCGCCAACCCAGGTATACCCACTCGGTCTCGTCTCTAAGGGTGCTTGTACACATGTTTCCACCTGGTATTGAGATATTTTTCAGTGATCCAATTACAAATGGTTAGCTGACACTCTGTGCTGTGTCCCCCTGCCATTAAAATGGCTTTTAAATGCATTGACCATGGGTCAAAAGATATGTCCGTGATTGGCTACACTGCTCAATGCTGCAGAAACACAAACCATAATACACAGGAAAGTTGCCAATTGTGCAATAAAATGCCATTAATACAGCTTTATCGGAGGGTGCCATTGATTTCGTTTGAGGGTGCTTGCTCCCTAGAACCTACATCACTTTTGCAGGAGTGCTAAATGTTGTTACATGGGTAAGTTATTGGAGAAGGGTGCAAATAAAAAGGATATAGAGAGCAGCTGCGATTTCATCTTTGTTTTGGTACAACACAGTCAAGTTTGAATCATTTGTTTTGGTGTGTTTTCTTCCAAATTGACGCAGGTTGTTAGGTTTTTACCGATTTCCTTGCTATGTTTCTGGACCTGTGAACTTTACAGTTGCATTGCATTGTCAGAAAGCTCTCAGATTTTATCAAGAATATCCTAATTTGTGTTCCGAGGATGCCATTATATCCTTAAGAAGAGTTCCATGACTTTTAATACGGGTTGGCAGCTGGACCAAAATCTTACATCACAGAAGTGAGATTACAAGATCGCAAAATATTTGTATTTGCTCATATAAATGGTTTATGTATTAAATAAATAACCATGTAGTATTGCAGTTTTAAATTATCTAAGACAAAAGATTATTAGTCATTGGCAGTTGGTGGGTTCATAGTTCTTCTATGCGACAGATATAATAGAAACACGCTCTTTACATATAAACACCACGCAATGGCACACACTCATCTGAAGCCCCTGATATGGGATGCACACACCCTTATATTATCCGCCCACAAGACTGAGGCCAGTGGCCCAAAAAGTGTTTGTGTCTGCTAGGTGGGTTTCCAAGCAGTCTGTCCCAGCACATGACCCCCAGCATGGAGGACGTGTGGGTTTTGCGGAACTCCTGCGCTGGTAAGAACTGCTGCACTCCTCTCCTCTGAAACGCTCCTCCCCTGCGCCCCCTACTGGCTGCCACCCCCTCCCTGCTGCAGACAGACCCTCTGATTGGCTGGCCCGTCGGACGCCACACAGACCCAGCTGGTGTGTCCATCTCCAGATGTCGGCGTACCCTCTCGCTCCCGTAGCAGAACGTACTGTAGGTTGTGTGCCGTCATCTGTAAACCCCATCACCACATGCCTGTGGCTTTTCTCTGCTACCCCCACCCCATCCTGCCTGCTGCTTGTGTAAAAACCCAGCCCCTTGGCACAGTGGGTACAGTGTCCTCACAGCTATGGGGTGGCACACTGGCATGGCAGTGCAGATGGCTGCTGTGATGGCATAACGCGGACGTGTTATGATTGCATTGACCCACTGGACTAACGCCTCTGTCTCTCTCGCAGCTGGGGACAGGAACAGTGTGGGCAGCACTGGCAGCGTGGGCAGCACCCGCAGTGCAGGCAGTGGCCAGAGCACAGAAAGCAACAGCGCCCCCAATGGACCACAGCAACACACCACCACCCCTGACACCAGCAAGGTAACCATCTGCTGTGTTCAGTGACAGACATGATGCTTCGTTAGATATACTAGGGAAAAAATATATATTTCTAGGTCAGTTTCTGTAATAGATAAAAAAAATTATTTTTAGATGTTTTTAGAAGTAGTGAGTGTTAATGTGTCTTAACATTCTTGTAATCATCTTGAAGTGCTATTGTAGCTATTTTAGCATGTAAAATGTTTTGTTCCATGTATAAAGAACTTCTGTTTTGTCTTATTGTAGACATTTGTATAGTAGCTACTAGCTCCTATAATAATAGTTATAATAATAATAATTTAAATCCAAGGATTCATACCTGTCATGTGGAAAAAAATTTGGCACATCACAGCGCCAAATAAATCAACAACAACAGTGCCTAAAATTCCCACTTTGCAATGTAATTTTAGTTAAACTATTTCTGGCAAACATTTCTTGTTCCTATGTGAACTAAAGTTTTGACCTTTGTTTTAAACAGGCAACACCCTCTGTTGTGGATTTACTACAGCCAGATCATAACAAACTTCCAGACACATCCACAGGTAAAGAGTTACCTGTGCCATATGTACTGCTTGTATCTGAATACAGCTTACGGTGACAGCATCCGGACACATAACGTGTGATATAACAAATTGTGAATAGGACACCTGTGTGAACTTGAGTTATAACAGACATCATACATCAAGTTAAAAACTAGCTATTTCAGAAACATTTAAAATGCTTTCAGGTAAATCTTGGTGCGTGCATTAACATGAGTATGTGTGATGTTGTTTTGAAGGAGTCCCTCGCAGACCTGTGCTACCCACACAGAGGCCAGGAGAGCAGGGCTTCTCTCAACAGTTTGTGCGTCCTCAACAGCTGCTGGAGGGCAAGGTCAGAAAACTGATCATATTTTGATATGGCAAATTATTTTTTTATTGTTGTTGTACATTGTATTACAACTTTATGAAAATACTGACATCAAAATGTTGATTATATAATTATACCACACCATTATACCATTAGTATACAAGTATACTACGAATAAATGAGAACATACAACTGTTAATTAAGCTAAAAATGAGATTATATAAAATATATAATATGTTAATAAACAAAAAGAAAACATACTACAAATAGTGAAGCCAAATTTGATAAAAAGTAATACTACAGCAGTCCTGCATTCTGTTTGACCTGTCATGTCTTATATCTTTATATGTTTTATCATTGTCAGGATGCTGAGGCCATCTATCAGTGGCTTAGTGAGTTTCAGTTGGAGCAGTATACTGCTAATTTCCTCAACGCTGGCTATGATGTACCTACCATCAGCAGAATGACCCCAGAAGTACGTTCAGAGCGTCAGTGTTTGGTTGCTCTAAGAAGTGCCACTGATTCTTGTTGCTCCAGATAAAGTTAATGTTGATCAAGTATTATACCACTTTGCAGGATCTCACAGCTATTGGTGTGACTAAACCAGGCCACCGTAAGAAGATTTCTCTTGAGATCTGCAACCTCAGCATTCCTGAATGGCTCCCAGAGTACATACCAGTAAGTCACTACACGCTATAGTATCCATATACATGTGTTGTGTTCAGTTCACTCACAATTAAAAACTCATCTCCTAGCAGGATCTTGGGGAGTGGCTGAGCGCCATAGGTCTGCCACAGTATCATAAGAAACTCTCAGAGAATGGCTATGACTCGATAAACATTGTCCGAGATCTCACATGGGAGGACTTGCAGGAGATTGGCATCACCAAACTAGGTGAGTTTAAATAAAACACTGAAGTAAAGTACACTGTGGTGGTTTTAGTTATAGGGTTACCTTAACCAAAGAAAAGCTATGAAGAATTGGAAGTGTAAAAAGTTTTGTGTTCTTGTTATTGTGAGGCCAGATAAGTTTTTATTCCTCTGGAATGATTCTGGGTAGTCTTGCCCACAGGTAAATCTAAAGTCCAAATGCCCAAATGTATATTCAGCATCAAATACACCTGAGATTGTGCAGAGACATGCAACATTCTCACCTTGTTGTATCATGCTTACTAGGACATGATGTACATTTTCTGTGAGGTATATCCTGTTTTGTTAAATTATTGTGTGACATGTACAGTAAGTCTTAAGTCAGTGTATGTGTGTGTCTCCTACAGGGCATCAGAAGAAAATGATGCTTGCGGTGAAGAAGTTATGCGATATTCATAAGGCTCTTCTTCAGGCAGAATCAGGGCAGGGCACACTGCGGCGCAAAACCCCTGCTGCCCTCGATCTGGTCACTATCGAGCCACCTCCTGAGAGTGGCGACATCCCCTCGCCCCACACGCCCAAGATGATGACTTTCCAGGACAGTGAGCTGAGTACTGAGCTACAGAGCGCCATGTCCTCCCACTACAGTGGCTGTCAGGACGGACTGGCCATCAAAAACGCAGTAGGGATGTCCTCCAGTCAGGAGAGCATTGATGCACGCTCTCGAGGCTCTGGACGGTCTCAGGAGCCCCCCAGCACCCCCTCCTCCAATTCGGCTGCAACCCCTTATAGCCGCTCCCGAGAGAGCTTAACGAGCCCGGACAGCAGTCCTGCTAAAGAGCGCAACATTCCAGAAGGCCGTGACCAGGTCCTACGTCCTCAGCTACCGCAGCAGCTGCCATTCAGTGCATCCGCAGGCTTTAAATACCCCACAGTGCCTGCCAAACCCAAACTGAGCTCTGCTCCTTCTCCACAAGGCTCTCCTGTTCATAAAACCCTCAATTATCCACGTTCACAATATAACAGTGCCACGCTTGACCGGCACTCTCCGAGTGTGACCAAGAAGCGCACACAGAGCCTGTCCCGGTATGCTTTGTCGGACGGTGAACCAGATGAAGATGATGAGGATGAAGCAGCTCAGCTGGCCAGAATGGCCATGCCTTCCTATGCCACACTGAGCCGCAAGCCTACTCGTGGCCAGCTGGCACGTCTTCAGGCCGCAACTGAGCAGTCTGTCGGCCGAAGCCACTCTTTCGCCATCAGGGCTCGACGTAAAGGGCCTCCTCCTCCACCTCCTAAACGCCTTAGCTCCGTCAGCAGCAGCAGCACTAGTGTTGAAACTGTCTCTGACACTCCAGCATCACCTTCTGGAGAAGTTGAGAATGGCAGGCCTGGGACTGTAAAGAGCATCGCAGCTGCGTTAGACACAGTCCTACCTGCGCCTCCGGTGGAGCTCCTTCAGGAAACCCCTACTGCTGTTTCAAGTACCAACGAAGGGTGCAGGCGCAGACCGCTGAGTCAGACAGAGTCCACCCCAGTATCTGCCAAAGCAGATACTGATAGAGCAACGAAGTCTGATTCGGAGGAGGAGGATGGGACGAAGGAGTCAGGCCTGGAGAGCTCATCCTCGCCTCAAAACAGCTCCAGTGAGTGCATACCCTTTGCGGAGGAAGGCAACCTCACTATCAAACAGAGGCCCAAAGTCGGCGGCCCTCTCAAGGCGGAGACTACTCCTGAGTCACCAGAGAAGGCCAAACCGGCTAAAACCCCTGAAGTTCCAGAGTTCAACCTCAAAGAGTCAGACACAGTAAAGAGACGGCAGAAGCCCAAAGAGAAAGAGCAGTCAAACACAGCGTCTGAAGGCAGCCCAGATGGCACATCAGTTTTAGAGACTCAGGACATGGTGAAACTCCGCATCAGTGAAACAGATATGAGCCTGCCATGTGTGGAACTTACTGCCAAACCAGTGAAAGCACCTCCGCCTCTTGCTCCCAAACCTCCCAGTCCTCTGAATTCAACACGGCACGCCTCCAAACCAGATCCTGCTTTTGTAACAGGTACAACCTACAAATACACAGCCTATTAATAAAGTTAATTAGCTTTTTATTCAGGTTTGATGCAATGTATTTCAGTGCCCAGCTGAATGAACACCCTTAAGCTAAATCCTTTAAATATAAGGTTAAGGGAACCTTTGGGGCGCTTTCACAGTAGCACGTTTGGTGCACACCTAGGTTCGCTTGACATCAGAGTCACATATTTTTTGGGTAGTGTGAAAGCTGTCATGAGAACACAGGTGCATACCTGGGTCCTGAACCCAAGACGACCTGAAGGAGGTGGGCTGAGTAATTATTGTTTCTTTAAGCATTACTACAAAGTCCTTCGTAAGCATTTTACCTTAATAAATGAAGAGACCCAAACAGGTCCCTTAATTAATCTTAAATTCAAACATGTTTGATATGACCGGGGCGGCCTTGATTTGTGTGCAAACAGATTGGGAGGTGCAGAGTTCCATCGGTGAGCACCTCACATTACCAGATAATCCGTGCCGAACATTGGGACTGAACAAAGTGCTTTACAACATTTTTGCTCTGATTCCCGGGAGAGGACAATTGGGGCTAAATCAGGCTGAAAATCCTGTAATGTGAGCCAGGCTTAAGGGTGACAGTCAAGATGTTTGTTGCAACTCTCATTAGGAAAGCCCTTGCCTCAAGGATACTCCGAGGTCAAAATTACTTAAGGACTTTCATGCATCCAGGCGCTGATCTTAATTTTTTGGTCTCAGACAAATCTGATTAACACATTATGCTTTGGTAGATTGCATGTATTGCAGTAAAGCAATTGGTAGCAATATTTTACTAGTATGTTACAGTATACACAGTGGATTTATTCCTTTTTTTTCATCCTTTTGCATTCATTCTTGATTCTTGTTCTGTCTGCAGCTGTCAGCTCCAGCGTGACATTGAACGTTGTACAGAGTGTTGCCTTTGCAGCACCTCAGTCTCCAGTCCCATACTCCCCCTCGCCAGAGATCATGGGTCAGGGTGTGATATCAGGAAGCCTCCAGGCCCTGATGGAAGGGGATCAAGGGTCAACACTGAAGCATCAGAGGCTGGAGAAGACCAGCTCAACCCTGGAGGAAGCACTGAAGGCTGTGGAGAGAAAACTAACTCTGGAGAATAACAATGTGGGGTGAGAGACCCATTCCACCAGCTTTCAAGGAATAAATCTACAAAAAAATATTTTTATGGAGAAATTTTCAGAACTTTTCCTTCAAATGTCATGTTTTACAATTGTCACTAATTAATCACTCCTAATTAAACCTGTTGTGTCTCTTTTAGTGTTTCTCACGTAGTCAAGTCTGCAGGGAACATTTTGGACGACATCGGGAACATGTTTGATGACCTGGCTGATCAGCTAGATGCTATGCTGGATTAAAGATTCAACAACAGGAGGGTAGAGATCTACATATAGGCAGCATGGTTTCTTCTGCCTAATTCAGATGGAAAACGGAGATAAACTCTTGAACACAAAAGTGGGAACCTCCATTGATTTTTATTTACATGGACCACAAAGACATTTATGGACCGCATTCTTTTGACTGAAGTCAGCCTATATGTCATCTGTATTTGTTTGTTTGTTTATTCTTATTCCAGTGTCTAATCAATCAGCATATATGTTTTCCTATCAATGGATTTTGGGGATGAACTGTGATGAACTTGACCCCAACAAACTTTACATGATGGACCCAAATAAAAGACATGCACTTAGGAGAATCATTCCTAAAGCAATATACATTTCAAAACGCTACACTTTTTCAAAACTGATTCAAAACATTTCTTAGAAAGATTAAACTTGGATAGTTCACCCAAAAAGTGACAATTCTGTCATCATTTGCACGCTTTTACGTTAAAGCGAGAGATTATGAATAAACTTTCCCCAGCTCTTTTTCATAATCCATGATAGCAAAATTTTCATTTTTGGAGTGAACGCTTCCTTCAACATAACTACTTTTCAAAGCATTTTGGAAAGTAGTTTGTTACTTATTCATTTCAGCAGGTAATCAGCCTTTGGGAGGTTTGGTGCTTGTACCATATTTTTTCTTAATGACATTGCAGATTTGCAGGTTAAAATACATGACTGACATTTTTTGTATGAAAGTGTGGTTTTAAAGGGAACATGTTGAAATGAAAACAGTAACACTGCCTCATGTTACTAGAGCAGCACCAATGTACAGCAAGCGATTCAGGTTTAAGTTACCACAAACTATTTTGAAGTCTTTAAACTTTTATTAGTCCAAATAGTATTTAAACTTTATCAAAATATGTATATAGTACACTAAAGGTATATTTGATTGGGAAGCAAACCTGTTTGCTGTACCAAAGTATATGTATATTTTTATTCAAATGATGGGTAACGTTAAAACTAACCGACTTGCAGCTAAACTAATGAAATTTAACCCAGTGGCATTTCCCCATTGCACATGTTGGGATAACGTATCTGATGTGGAATATATCCACACTGCCCTTGTGTGCCATATGTTTAAATATATGTCTCTTTCAGGTTCTGTATCCCAATAAATCTATGCTATTTGTTTAACCAAGGTCGTTTTAGAATTGCAGTTAAGGCCTATTCACACCAAGGACAATAACTGTAACTATAAAGTTTTAATAATAACTAATTGTTCTCTTCAGTGCGCACTTACAGTAAACAGAACATTATCATCCACTAGTATGGATGTCAATATAGTCATTATACTGTAGTTATCATTCTTGGTATGAACAGGCCTTTGCTTACGTGAATGCAATATATTAGTGATGTTTTAAATTAGGTAATATAACACACTGATATGATTGTTCAGTATCAAGCCCCTTTTTGTTTTAATAACATTTTCTATTAAATGAATTTAGCTCTTTTGTCTTTTTTTATGTGACTGTGACTCTTATTTCAGCACTTGCAGTGCAATGCACAAGAGAAACCTCTTCTGTCAGATTTTTCCAGATTGTCCAGACTTGCACCAATTGTTAATAAGTACTTAAATTGTAACACACTGGAGCTAAGTCCACACTTGAACTAGGTATTTGTAACTGCAGATAATGTGTTACTTTTCATCTGTTTTTCCATTATTAAATCTAATAATGTGTATGGGCCTTTTTCAGGATACAAGGTAAAAGAGGAAAAATGTGAATTGATTCCCCTTTCCCAACAAAGAGTTCCAAGTCTCCACTTTATTCAAAATAGTTTTAGAAAGTAAACAGTCACCGGTTGGTAGGAAACATCTCAGTAAAACCAGAAGGGGAGGAGGATGCAGCCTTTACAGCCAGGGTTGTCAAACTATGCAAGTAAAAGATTATTTGTGAGTCATAGATTTCACATCTGAAAGAGGCGTATGTGTTTTTTCTTTTCTTATGTTCATTCTATGAATTAAACGTACGCATATTAAAGCGAGAGGGACGTTTAGGATTTTATAAATGCTGCCCCAGATTTGGCGAGCCTGTGACTTCTGGCTTTTCACAAAACTAAAATCACCTTGGAAAGGAAAATGGTTTCAGACTATAGATGAGATTCAGGGAAATATGACCAGGTACGATAAGAAGTGCATTACTAGGGCCAGGCAGAACAGCAGAGCCGTCTTAATCCCATTCTATGCAGGAAGTGATCACTCCATTCCCCACAAGATGGAGTGCTCCCAACGAAATTTGTAAATATTAGTCACTGAGACATTCACAACATGAATTTCAGCAGTTTACTCAAAGATTAATGGACTTAACCCAGTGGGGGATAATGAAATCCTACACACTACTGTAAAGCCTCAAACAAGATTTATTTAGGTGAAAACTCACACACCAAGGGTACTCCCAGGTAGCCCAATCACAGCCTTTATATAACAGGTCCCAGGTTCTGATAGGCTGTCATTCTTATAAAATTGGTGTAGAACTTACCCACATTTGCATACAAAAAGTGTTCTAATTGCTTCATAAAATACAGATTGAAGCACTGATGTCAGATGGACTAACCCTAAATTATAATTTTGGGGTGAAGTGACCCTTTAATATCCCTGTACACTATGAGTATATATTCCTGTATTCATTCATTTCACAGGCAGTCTGTGGCTAAAGCTGCGTTTGTACAGTAAGAAGGATTCTTCCTCATTTTTAAGGCCAAGGACACCAGTATTTGTAGTTCTTTATATTGTTATTGTCCATGCACGGCAACACTTTGTATCAAGCGAGTTGATGAATTGTTTCAGCCTCTTTCTTTGATAAAGTTCAGTTTCAAAAGCAGCTTGAACCAGCATTACATTAAACAGCCATTAAAATATTATTTAATTTTGCCTATTTATTAAACACACCATAATATTCTCTTAATGCCAAATCAAGGCCTTTCAATTTGATGTTCTGAGTCATGAAAATATTTGAGTCGACAACTGGCATGTTTGTCAGTGTCAGATTTTCTGAAAACATGTTACAAGATTGTAAACATTATCAGATGATGGTAATGAAATTATGTAATTCCATTACATAGGTTGGGAACGGCAAGATTGTTTTATTAATGTACATGTAAATAACTTATGAATCATTTACTTAGACTTTCTAAATTATCTTAAACACTAACTTCTAAATAACTGGTTTGTAAATAACATAATCTAATAAATAATAATGATCATTAATAAAAATATGAAAAGACAATTATTAAATATATATGCATTTATAGCTGCACTTGTAAACTGCTTACTAATGCATATTAATGTTGGTTAACAATTTAATAACAATGGTTATTAAAGGATGAATTGAGCATTTACTAATGCTTAACTAACATGGTGTGCAGTTATTATAAAGTGTTACCAAATACGGTAATATTTTACTGTATTTAAGTGGGGGGAGTGAATATCCTGCTCTCCCTCCATCCCTTCCTAAAAAGAACAGCAGAAAAGTCATCAGCTTCTCTTCATACTGAACTAGTTAAGCTCCCTCTGTTGGTGAAAATTGTCACTACACGATTGCTCTGGAAATCAGAAGGTTGTAATGGCAGGCTGGCAAATATTATGTAATCTAATGAAAAAAAAAAAAATGAAAACGTTTTGTCAATAAAATAGATGAAAAAAAAAAATGCATTCTGCTCTTATTCTACATCCATACACAACACCTAAACCTAACAACTATACTTATTAACCATTAATTAAGAATTTATTAAGGGAAAAGTCGTAGTTTATAGTTAACAAGCGTTATCTATTCTAAAGTGTTACCATTCAGAGGAAATGGACACAATAAACTGAAGCGCATTCTGCACGACTTACATTAGTCAGACTTGTGTTGGGGCTCAGTCTCTAGTTTTGTCCATGGCAGGTAAAAGCACCCATCTGTAGTGGGTTCTGGCTTGTATTCTGTGTTGCAGGTTGGCAGTGGGCTGGACTCTGGGTCCTGTGATGAGATGGATAAGGGGTAAAGCCTCTCCAGACATCACAAATGAACTCCAGTCCTAGGGTTGTCATGTGTCAGTGAATGGGAACATGACAGGTATGAAGAATGTGGTCCATCAAATCTTGGCCTTTCCTGGGCAACGCAGTTATTTTTATTGAAGGTGCAGACCATGTCAGTAAGAACTTCCATGCACAAAGCAATGCAAGATTAAATGAAAAAAAAAAAAAGTAACAAAAAGACAATGTTTTAAAAGAGTTCGACTTTATTGGATCCAACAGTGATGTCAGAACACATAAGTGTGTGGTCACTGTTGCTTTGCCTTAAACAGCTCATTTAATATGTACTGAATATTTATGCATTTTTAATCTAAAACACAGCAGCATTCGTTTGTGAAGGACATATACTGCCAAACATACACAAGGCAAAACATTGGGTGTTTACTTCCGGGTCTACAACCTGCCATGCATTTAAAAAAAAAAGTGTTCTACAGAAGGGGGTGAAAACAGGACAGAAAATAGATTATTACTTCAAAATTCAGATTTTCTTTTTTATGTAAAAATTTCAGCAAAGACGGATTCAACGACAACAACATAAACAAACATAACTGAAAATGCGTGCTTTTGTGGACCTAACTTAACTTCCAGTAAACATCCAAATAGAATCAATAACAACAGCAACAAACAAAGTCCTTTATAGAGTAGATCATTTTTTTGATAACAAGCAAAATATGTACACTATGTAAATGTAAATCAGACAGATTTCTTAAAAATGCAGACTCATTCTTTGTAGACAACAGCTGTAGACAAAGCAGCTCTGAGCTTACAAACGCTGCCTAAGTCAGAAATACAGCAGTGATATTAAACCACTTACCCCTCAGTTGAATTTTTAACCAGACAGATAAACAAACAGGAAGTTAGCAGACCAGAAGTTAAATAAGGTCCAGAGATGTGCGCCCGATGAAACGGTCTATAAGTGGACCTCAGAGAACTTCACAGAGAATCTTCTAAAACACTGGCAGTTTATGAACCCTTTAAGTATACTGATAATGAAGAACAGTGTTGATCCAGTAGGTGGTGCTGTGACCAAACCTTATTAATGCTGTGCTTTTTTGGGACATCATAAATAGGAACTAAATGTGGTTTCAACATCCTTTATCTGTATTACAAATGTATTTAGTTACCATTTCATGCACTTTTAAAAGCAATACATTAAAAAACTCTATAAGTTAACTTGACTAAAATTGTATGTAAAGTGATTGTAGCACACCAATACAATTAATAACACTTTTGGCACTTTATGACTAAACTTAAAATCAGTGTATGTGTTTTTAACTATTACATTACTAATATATTTTAAATAAAATCCATTTCATGAGTTCTGGGAGTTTGGCGGACCCTGAAGCCGTAGGGATTTTAACCCCTTGGTGGTGAGGGTTGGACAAAGCAAGGTGTCCGGCCTGATCCCTGTGTGCCCCCCAGAATAAGGTGAGATGAGTTAATTTGTTGTTTAAATAGCACTTCAGCTGATGCAGGCCGTAGTGAAGCACTGAACATTAAAGAAATAGGAGAATGGGATAAAAGGAGATAAAATATTGATTATTAAATGAAGAGATGGTCTCTGAACAAAACAACGATGATTACTGGAAATAAGGTGTCCCCAACTAAGCAAGCTAGAGGCGACATCTCATCTCTTGAGAAACAGACCGGCTTTGAACTGCCTTACCTTGCCTTTCCTGCGAGACAGAACCCAGGCCTTCACTGCTTCGGAAGACAGAGCATTAAAGGGGTCATTCGGCGCCCCCAACATTGACTTTATTTTTTAATTATTTTGTTAAATAAATCCACCCTCCAGGTAATTTTTGTTACTCCTTACCTCGTTGTCCTGTGCTCCTGTGCCATTTGATCAAACCGGTGACAGAACACTGTTTCTTCCTGGAGTGAATTTAGTTTCTTCTGAGGTCTAATTAAAGAGATTAAGAGTTAAATTAAGAGATGAGTTGTGGTTTGGTTTCTGTTAATCAAGGAGGGACAGCAGTTTTCTCTAGTTTCTGCTTTTGTTACTTCCCTTAAGTTATAAATAAAAGCAGTGAAACCATCAAAAGCACTTTTTCCCATTCTCATTAAACACAGATTTTTCCTGTTCTTATGATGCAAATAAATGCTTTTCAATTTGATAATGTATGACAAAACAAACATTCTGTTTAAAACTTGTAGCGTATAGGGAGTTTCAAGAAACTCTTTAAGCTTCGGGTGCAAACGACACTCTGAAGCTTTAACAAGGTCGGTCTTCCAACATCTATGATCATTTGGTCAAATATGGAGCTCAAGCAACTTCTCTTTGTGTTCTGTGAGTACTATTTTCTTTCTACTATTTTTTTTAATGTAACATTATGCATTTTAGAGACTTTTATTCAATCTCTATAAGGCAATGGATTCCAAGGGCTGCTTAAATAAATGAGCTGCTCTTATATAAAAAGCTTACAACTCTTCATTGTAAACAATAATGTGGATAAGTTGATACACACACACACACATATATATATATATATATATATATACATGTATGGAATGCCATTTAAGAAAATTTAAACATATGGAATTGAGTAAAACTTTAAAATATTGAATGAAAACATACATTTTTATTTACCGAACTGAAGTAACGTACAGTATAGTAACATATAAAACCAGAGTAACATTTAATAACATAGAAGTAACATATAAGGACTGACAAGGGAGACTAGGAAATACACAACATAATAAATGGAAAACTCACAC
Organism: Enteromius afrohamiltoni; assembly: GCA_034779775.1. Classification (NCBI taxonomy): domain Eukaryota; kingdom Metazoa; phylum Chordata; class Actinopteri; order Cypriniformes; family Cyprinidae; genus Enteromius; species Enteromius afrohamiltoni. The sequence goes on from JAUYWG010000033.1 coordinate 19,289,547, forward strand.
CTGGACACGGGAGCAAATGACCTAATAAATCAAACCGACAACAGGAACTACCAAATAAGGAAAACAGGGAAGTTGTCCCCCGCCTGGAAAGGTGCGTCCTCACACCTTAACCAAACCTACAAAACCAACAACACAGGGGAGGGTGGGTGGTCACCCTGGAGACTAGAAAGGGGTGGGTGGTCACCCTGGAGGCTAGAAGGGGGCAGAGTCACAGATTGTCTCCAGGGTGGATCGTTAGTCTCTGAAGGCCATGGTGGATCGGGGGCACTGGAATGGCTCTCCTGGCCATGACTCGGGAACAGGATTCAGAAACGGCGGAACGGAATCTGCAGGGAACTGGAAAGCCTCTTTTGGGTGCGATTCTGGAATGGACTTGCGGCACAGCTTCTAATGGGCACTCTTGCAGCGTGGACATCGAATAGCACTCTTGAGGCGTGGTCTCTAATGGGCACTCTTGCGGCGCAGGCATTGGATCGGAATGGCTGAAGATGATGATGGAGCTCTGGAGTAACTGGACAACGGGGATCGAAGGGAGAGCTGACACATTGGGGCAGTATGTGGAAGAATCTGGCGTGTGGTGAGCTGAAGTGTCAATCTGCTTTTGAATGGGAGGAGGATTAAAATCTTCCACGTCAACAGAAATTAAAGTTACTTAACTCTAGAACAAAGAAATCGTCAGGACTAATAAAACTAAACAGACTATCATATAGACTATAGACTATCGTATTGCTTGCATTTACTGACACATTTACAGGATATATATGCAATAGACACAGCTTTGGTTCCATTAATAATTTCACCAGTCATTTCACAAATTACACCAAGAACCTCCTTCCAGAACATTTGCAGCTCTCTACTCTCCCACATACAATGAAACAATGTACCAACTTCATCCTTACATTTTGTACACGCATCCGGAATGTTAGAATTAATCCAATGTAGTTTAACAGGGGCGATGTAAGTCCTCATCATCCACTTGTATTGTAGTATTCTACACCTAGTATTGATAGATTTGGTTTGAGCCAAAAGGCAGGCACGCGCCCATTCCTCAATAGTGATATGCACCTGTAAATCTCTCTTCCATGCTGAAAGATATGATTGGGAGCCTTATTTTAGTCCAGCCAGTAATGTATTATAAAACAAGGAAACCATTCCTCTATCATTCATGTCATGTAAAGTAATTTGTTCTAATATAGAAAGTTGGGGTTCCAAATAGGTTTTAATTCTTGAGTATATATAACTTCTAATTTGAAGGTATTTAAATTTAAATGTTTTTGTGGAAGATCATATTTTATAGCCAACTGCTGGAAGGAAATTAGTGTAACTCCTTCATAAGTTTTTACCATGCATAATCATTTCACCTGAAAGTTTTTAAACCCCATGCCATTTCTTCTAGGTATAAAATAGTTATTACCCCATATTGGTGAGAAGGAAGAGATAGATATTGTCTCTTTCAAAAAAGTGCCTCATGCCAAATCGATAGGGTATTCCTAAGAAAGGGATTAAGGGTGGATTTTCTAATATTTTAATTTCTGCAGAGTATATATATGCTTATAAAGGGAGTGGTTAATGCCTCGACCATCTGCTCCAGTTTCTTAGCCTTCTGCCGGAGCATAGTGACATCTTCCTCCATTTGGATATTCTATCATCTGTCTTTCCAATTCTTTTGAAGTGTGACATTAGCTCTGTTTTATTTTTATGTTTTTGGTGGCATCGTCATTTGAAGGATTGTTTCTTTTGGCTTTATTGCTTGAGGGTACATTTTGCAGGATTAATTTAAAGAAGGTTAGCACCAGCTCAAATCAGCGTGGTCTAACAGCTACCCGCTACCCATAACCAAAAGTCTGAACTAATGCTGATTAATTATAGTGATGTTTACTTTACAATGTTTATATGGTAATGTGTTTTAGATGGTTTTAAGAATGCATACATTATTTTTCCTATCCTTGAATTAACAATTAATGAATTAATTAATGCAGTACAGTTTAACTAACCAGTAGTATTTAGTCAAATAAGTCAACTAAAACTATAGATTAAAACTAAAACAATTCAAATGAATAAAATATGACGAAAACTATAGCAATGTAGTCAAAAAAATAAAAAAAATAAAAAATCAAAACGCTATCAGAACTGACACTGTGTGAGATAATGGGATATCAAGATGATAGGATGTACACTTCAAACTTTGCATTGTTTGGAATATGATCAAGTGTTGCAAAAAATGTTTAGTTCAACAAAGTAATTGGAAAGTTTGAGAAAATAATTTTTTTCAATCATTCAAATTCAGAAAACTATTGTTCTGATAACAAGATATAACTAGCTACAGTATAATTTTAATAATTAAATACACCTGATACACCACATACGCCCCTGACTTCTAAATGTTGAGTTGTCTCTCCTTGGAGTTCAGTTGTCCCATTGAGGATGTTCTGAAGTGCTGTGAGTTTGACCGTGGGCATGTGTCTC
>JAUYWG010000033.1:19292112-19318709 GCA_034779775.1 Enteromius afrohamiltoni
CTTTTGTCTTGAAACTTTGCGAAGTCTCGATTTGCCTCGGCCATCGTTTCTGAGCGTTTTCCAGTGATTGTTATTTTTGTCTGCCCGTGTTTGATTTTCTGCTAGTTCTTTGTTTTCCGCCTTTTGCCGCCTGCCCCGATCTACTGCCTGTTTCCTGACTACGAGTATTGCCTGTCCCATTGTACTACTGTATTTCCTGTGTACCGACCCTTGCCTGTCCGACCACGTCATTAAACTCATTGCATATGGATCCACACGACTCCCGCGAATCATTACACTGGTGTTCTGGATTGGGAGAAAACGCATTTTCAGTATGAGGTTTCATTAATGAAACATGAAAGGTTGGGTGAATACGATACTGTGGTGGTAGTTGGAGTTCGTAAGTTACTTCATTGATTTGACGTGTAATGGGGAATGGACCAATGTAACAGGGTTTTAATTTTTTGCAGGGAAGACGAAGTTTAATATCCTTGGTGGATAACCACACTTTTTCTCCTGGTTGACACTGTGGGGTTTCGGATCTGCGGGTGTCTGCCCCATCTTGTGTCGCCGAATAGCTCGTTGCAAGTGGATGTGAGCGGAATCTCATACCTGCTCACTGGTTCTGAACCAGTGGTCTACTGCTGGAACTGGTGATGGTTCCTCGAACCAGGGGAATAGTGGGGGTTGGAATCCTAAGATACATTGAAATAGTGCCATAGATTAGTCCCGTAGATTCTTGACGCAAGGAATTTTGGGCGTATTCCATCCAGGGTAAGTATTAAGCCCAGTCCTCTTGGTGGTCATGGCAGTAGGTTCTTAGATAGCGGCTGATCTCTCTCGCTCTGTTTAACCGTTTGTTTGTGGATGGTAGCCGGATGACAAACTGATGGTTATCCCGAGCAATTTGAAGAATTCCTTCCTCACTAGGGATGTAAACTTTGGACCCCTATGTCCTCAGGTAAACCAAAGTGGCAAAAGACGTGTTGAAACAGTGCTTGTGCGGTGTCTAATGCAGTGGGTATGCTGGGTAGTGGTTTTAGTTTACATCCCTTAGAGAATCGATCCACGATGACTAAAATTGTTGTTTAATCGAGCACTGGTAGGCAAAGGTTGGTAGGAACGTACAGTCTTTAGGCTGGACAGTCAAGTAGAACTGGCTCATTGATTGTGGCTTGTCGTATTTGGTCTTCCAACTCCCATAGTATAGGAACTAAAAATGTAGAAGGAAGAAGAATGGGTTCTGGGGTGTCAGGAACAGGATCATGTTCGTGAAGGCATGATAGAGCATAATCCCTGGCCGGTAGGTTACTTTAAAAGAAAAACATGTAAAGAACAGTGCCCATCTTGCCTGTCGTGGATTTAAGCATTTGGCCTCTCGCAGATATAACAGATTTTTGTGAGTGTGTGCTTGGCACCCTTAAGCCAATGTCGCCATTCTTCGAAGGCCAGTTTTATCGCCAGAAGTTCTCGATTGCCAACATCATAATTATGCTCTGTGGGTGAAAACTTCTTTGAAAAGAAAGCACATGGATGGAGAACTGGTGGTGAGCAGTGGTATTGGGACAAAGTGGCACCTTCTCCTAAGGTGGCTGCATCGACTTCTACTATGAAAGATAAGTCAGGATCGGGGTGCCGAAATATGGGGGCAATGCAAAAAGCTTGTTTAAGCTGAGGGAAGGCATTTTCAGCTTCAGGGTTCCAGGACCTGCTTCACATGAGTTCTGTGTGTAGAGAGGTCAGGTGAGTGAACAAGGATATTGTCAATGTATATTATGACAAATTGATTCAGCATGTCGCAAAACACCTCATTCATAAAATTTTTAAACACTGCAGGTGAGTTGGCAAGACCATATGGCATTACTTGATATTCGTAGTGCCCAGTGGGTGTCACAAAGGCTGTTTTCCATTCATCACCCTGTCAAATTCTTACCAAATTATAAGTATACTTTAATTACAAGTATGCTTGATACTCACAGGGAATGGGAGTTTCCTGGGTAGTTTCAGGACATTCGATGGTAGTGGAACAGCAGCTTAATTTAGGTAACATGGGTCTGTGACAAGATATTACACATTTTACTTGACAATCATAACTCCATTTAGGTATCTCACCAGATTTCCAGTCGATTGCAGGATGGTGTAGCATGAGCCATGGACGTCCAAGTCCACTGAGGCATTTCGCAATACCAGAAAAGTGATGGTTTCTTTATAAAGGCATACTACTTGCAAGGTGACTGGTGGAGTACAGCAATTAATATGTTTAGTATCGACTAAAGTTCCTTGTATTGTGGTTACACGGTAGGTGATCAGATTTCTCTGGCATGGAATTTGAATACTATCACAACATTTTGAGGAGATAAAATATCCAACGCCTCCTGAATCTACGAGTGCTTGTACATAGTAGTTATGATTGTGATAACTTAGTTTGACTGGTATTAGAGGAATAGGTTGCTTAAAGAAATCAACACTGGACAGCCACTTTGGAAATGTGTACATGATCTACAATTATACCAGCATTTTCCTCATGACTGTGTCTTCTCTCACGTTCAGTTAGACGATAGGTATCAGTCTGCATGGGTTCTACATCCAAGTTGTCCACGTAATGAGATGATACATCTGAGGTAGGTGCATGTGACTTGAGGTGTCCAGAAACAGTGGCTGCTTTCTTAACGAAGACTTCCAAACCCACATTATCATCATAAATTGACATGTGGTCTCGAATGTCCATGCCGAAACACGGTGATAAGAGCTGTATCATTCCAGCCACTTGTTGCAGCTAATGTGCAAAATTTGAGAATATAATAGTGAATCTTAGTTTTACCTTGTTTTAGCTGTAATAAATCCTCCTGCACTGAGACTGGAGATGGGTCACGTCCAAAGACTTCTTGAAAGTGGCATTTCAAATTTTCTATTGATGATAAATGAGTGCTTTCACAAGTCCACAGCTGTAAAGTCCTCTTAGTTCCTGGGTGCCCTGTACCTGGGGACGTATCAGTATAATCAAGCACTGGTAGGCGAAGGATGGTAGGAACGTACAGTTTTTGGGCTGGACAGTCAAGTAGAGCTGGCTCATTGATTGTGGCTTGTCGTATTTGGTTTTCCAACTTCCTTAATATAGGCTAAAAATGTAAAAATGGCGGTTCTACATTGAATTACTCCCTGGGCGAGGCCCCCTTGGAATATATGATACAAATAAGAATTTTCACCAGCTATTTTCGAGTAACAAGTCTGCCAGGCTTTGTTCTGACAAGCTGAGGAAAAAAAGGATTACAATAAATTGTGCTACCAATGGTGAATTAATATATAACAATAGATTAGTTCATATCATATCAAACTATGCACATTATTATTATTGTTATTCTTTATTATTTATAAGTCCAGAAACTAGCAAAAAGACAGACAGACAGATAGATTCTTAAATTGCAACCTCTATTCTGAAGCCTGGTTAACAAGCATGTGACTAGCGCAATGGTTTACATAGATTTAAATAGATCCTGCAAGCTATGTATGCATCGTGGCTCACCACTGCAAATAATAATGCAGGAGTGCTTCTGTTGCATGTCACTCCATAAAACATACAGCACAATTGACTACAAATTCACCTATCTTCCCAGTGGTGCAACAAGATGGGTGATCTGCAAATTTATCAAATTGCATTTGCATCGAGCCGCATCGATGAGATGCTATAGGAACGCCTCCAGCGTGACAGCTCTGAATCGTCCAAATCAGCCAATGATAAGTTGGGACGTCATAGGCGGGTGACATCACTAGCCAGGAAACATAAAAGCATGTGGAATGCTGCCGGCAGATAGTTTTCTGTCATTCAGCGAAAGCACTCTGTGTTCGTCAGTGTGTTTGTCAGTAAAGTGTCTTCTTAAAAAAAAAAAAAAAAAGACAAAAAGAAAAGGGGTGAGGGCGATTAATGCTGGAGTGTGTGTTTCTCCATGCAAGAGATATATTGCGGGGTGACACACGCTATGTGTCTGCCTGGGAGCGAAGTATGTTGATGCAGTTCTCCAACAAAATGACTGCAGACATTGTGAGAGAATGCCACTACGTGTAGTTCACTCCTGGAGGGCTCTCTTTAGTGATAAAAAGAGAGCCTATATAAGCGATTCCCGTGGCACTGGTCCCACTCAAGCCGAGGCTGAGCGGCATTCGTGGAATGGGGATGAATGAAAGCGGTTATAAGATGGTGCCATGCATCTCTCTCTCGAGGCTGCATTGTCTTTAAAAGCTCCGCCCCGGCCCTCCAAGCCTTTAAGAATTACAGATCTAAAATGCTTGTGACGTGTCTGCACACAGAAAAAAAAAGAGGCTGTGTTACAGGTGTACCAAGCCAACCTGCTAAACGACCTGGATGAGAGCTAAGAAGTACTGCTGGCCTCTCATTGTGAGCACTATAATCACTCTCAGCCGAGTACATGCTTCTCATACAAGGACACACAGAAAGGGAAATAAAAATCCTTCCCCAAGATCTGGTGACACTATGTTGCGGGGCTCTCTTAGCAAAAGGCCCTTCTGGGACGACTTTCCCTGATTTTAGCACAGTCGGCGAGCGATGTGAAGAGACATCATCGAGATGTACTTGTTCATATGAAAAAACTGGGGTTTTGAACACCGATTGAACACCGAGAAGAGTGTGCTTTTCTCCAGCACAGAGAACCACTTTTCTTGGTGTAGTGTAGATTTGGCCGCGATGCAGGCTCGCATGATACAAGATCGCATGATCAATGCAGTCACGAGAGTAAGAGAAGGCCGGTCACTCACTGTCAAGCAGTCTCAGTGTCAGCTGGGTCTGAGGGCAGCTGCATCCAACATCATATCTATTGGCCTGCTGTGCATGAGGCCCCTACAGTGGTGGCTCAGAAACAAAGGTGTATCCCTGAGGGGAAATCCCCTTTGCATGACCGTACGTGCCTTAGAAATGTGGAGGAAACCTTTGTTCCTAAATCAGGGCCGTGCTGGGAGCTCCGATTCGCCGCGTCGCTAGCAGCGGATGCGTCGTTCACGGGTTAATGAGCTGTTATGAGTGACCGCTCGGCCCGCGGTCTTTGGAGTGGTCACCATCTCATGAAGCACATCAACTGCCTGGAGATGCTGGCCATATTTCGAGCACTCAAACACTTTTTTCACAGACGTAAGAGACCAACACATTTTGGTGCGCACCAACAACACGTCAATAGTCTCTTACATCAACCACTAAAGAGGTCTGTATTTGCGCCCCTTGTACAAGCTGGCGCACCAGATCCTTGTGTGGGCCCGGGACAGATCACTTTCACTGAGAGCCGTCTATATTCCTGGGCATCAAAACGTAGGAGCAGTCATCCTGTCAAGACAGGGGCTGAAGCCCGGGGGGAATGGATGCTCCACACAGATGTGGTGGAGCAGATTTTGAGAATGTTTTACCAGGCAGAAGTGGACCTCTTCGCAACGAGAGAGAACATGCAATGTCCTCTTGGGTATTCTCTAGATCATACAGCTCCACTGGAGGTGGATGCCATGGTACAGACTTGGCTGAGGCATTGTCTGTACGCTTTATTGCTCTGCTCCCAAGAGTTCTGGAGAAAGTGCGCCAGGACGCGGTCAGTCATTCTAGCCGGGCCGAGTATGGTTCTCGGACTTGATGGACCTCCTAGACAGCCCTACATGGGATATTCCGATCAGGAGGGATCTCCTCTCACAAGCAAGGGGCACCATCATGCACCCTCATCTAGAGTTGTGGAAACTGAGAGTGTGGCCTCTGAAGGGGCACAACTCTTAGCCACAGGTCTTTCAACCAAGTTTGTTGAGATCCTCCTCCATTCCAGAGCTCCACCTACAAGAAAACTATATGCCCTGAAGTGGAAGTTGTTCTCATCCTGGTGCAGAGAACACTGGCAAGATCCAGCTAATTGCCCGGTCTGTACAGTTCTGGAATTTTTGCAGGCCAGATTCTCTACTGGGGTCACTGGCGGCATTCCCATAGCGTCTCATTGACCTGGCGTCTTGTTCCTTCGAGGAACTTGGGTTACATGCATAACCTATAGATGTTTCTAATGAAATATGTCCAAACATGCCAAAACAGCCATAAGGGGCTTTGACCCCGAAATCACTGCTAGCATCTATATTATTATTTTTGTATTGCTGACTACTCTATCTCCTTCTAATAAATCCATGTGAATATCTGTTTTTTTTATTCTAATATTTTTTTAATGTGACTTCATCATCGATATTGATGTCCTTATAATTATATTGGTAATGCGGAAAGTATTCAGAGGCCCATTAAATTTTTCACTCTTTGTTATATTGCAGCCATTTGCTAAAATCATTTAAGTAAATTTGTTTTCCTCATTAATGTACACATGGCACCCCATGTTGACAGAAAAATGCAGAATTGTTGACATTTTTGCAGATTTATTAAAAAAGAAAAACTGAAATATCACATGGTCTTAAGTATTCAGACCCTTTGCTGTGACACTCATATATTTAACTCAAGTGCTGTCCATTTCTTCTGATCATCCTTGAGATGGTTCTACACCTTCATTTGAGTCCAGCTGATTATACAGATTGGACTTGACTAGGAAAGCCACACATCTGTCTTGTATTTTTCTGTAAGGCGTAAGGTTAGGTGTAGGGTTGGTGAGTTCTTCAGGTCAGAGCTCTGAAAAACTTTTGCAACCTTTACGACCCCACAGCGTATATAACTACAATAAACCTCTTGTGTGTGTATTCAGAAGCAGATTTTTCTCTCGTTCCCCTTCCACGAGTTCTTTCTTTTCATCTCCTTGTTTTTTTGAGGGTGCTAAAGATAAACTCGCAAGTGTTTATTTGTGAACTCAAATCAGCATACATTTACACAGCATTGTTTCACATGAAGTTGTGGGCAGAGAATAATACAGGGTTGTTTACTGGAGGGTTTTAAGAGGTATTTCATGAGTGGAATGATCTCGCTGTTTAGTTTTCTCGCTTGCAGCTATTATATGCTTTATGTGTGTTTGCTTAGGGTGGGTGGCTGGGGTTATGTTATCTAACATTCAAAAGCTTTCGGATCATGCATTGTCTCTGAACTCCCGACCTCCTCCTCTGTTTTGACTGGTTGTCAAGGATGAGAAACGGCTGGATTAAAAAGCGAGTGGGTTGTGTTTGCAGCAGTATGAATGAGATCACAGCGACGTCAGTGTGTCCGCTGTTGTGATAGAGACGAACGCTGGAAGGGCCACATTCATGACACCCAGAGGGGAACAGACCGAATTGGCTACTTCCCTCCCTCCATAGTCGAGGTCCTCAGCCGATGCTCAGGTACAATAATAACTTAAATTATTGTTCAATTGAAATACATTTAAAGCAAACCATAACGCTTGGGAGAGTTGCCAAATCTGCAGTGAAAGGCCATTAATACAGCTTTAACTGAGGGTGCTATTGATTTCGTTTGAGGGCGCTTGCCCCCAAGAACCTACATCACTTTCGTGGGAGTGCTACATGTGTAATATGAATACTGTTGACTGAACGATCAAATGTTATGTGTGTGGGTTACTATGAAAGGATGCAAATAAAAAGAATCTAGCAGCTGCGATTTCAGCTTTGTTTTGGTACAACGCAGCCGAGTTTAAATAGTTTGTTTTGGTTTGTTTTCTTACAACACGTCCCACATTGTTAGGTCAGTAGGCTGTTCAAATGCATTCAAACATATAAGTTAAGCCACACAAAAGCAATATGATTAAATGCTTTTTTGACTAAATCTTGAAGTGGTTGAATGAGAATAACCTCAAAACTTTTTATACTCCATTATGCATGTATTTCATATTGTCCACTTAATTGTGATGGGATCGGTGAAAATATATACAACAAGGCCTAAATCTATTGATGCCAACCTGAGTGTTTAATATCAGAGATACATTTGTTCCCTCCCTGTGCTACGTAGTCTCTGTGTCATCCCCAGGATCCTCTGTGTCTCTTCTTCATCTCTGAAAAAGGACTCATATGTGGTGTGTGGTTGTTAAACACTTGTTTCCTGGAGGTTTTAGCTTCTTTACTGTACACCTTGTCACATAGCAGCTTTTAGACATTGTTCTGTCAGAAATGCAGCTTCCTGCAATACAAATTCAGTGGAAAGATAGAATGCAAAAAGATTAGAAAATCTAATGTACTTTTTTTATGAAAACAAGCAGTAAATTAATAGAGTGCAAGTCTAAAAGGGATAGTTTTTTAAAAAAAAAAAGAAGAAGAATGAATTAGAATAGAGAGTTATAGGGAAAAATAAAGACGGAAGAGAGGTGGGCATTTTTTTAGGCATCTTGAAAAATGGATAAGGAAAAGTCTGTGAAAGTGACTGTGCCTGTTTGGGATGGAAAAATAAAACAATGTTCACTTGCAGAACACAAGCTTCTAGAGCGCACACTGGTACTGTATGAAGTACTGAATTTAGGTGCAGAGGTAGAGGTTGTTTTGTAAGCAAACATCATTGGCTTGAATTTTACGGGAGCAGCTCTTGTTAGCCAGTGCAAATTGATAAACAGAGGTGTGGACTGCATTATATTTGGCTGATTAAAGATTAATCTTACATCTACATTTTGGATTAATTGTAGAGGTTTGATGGAACTGGCTGGAAAACCTGCAAAGAAACTACTGCGATAGTCCAGCCTGGGCAGAACAAGAGCTTTAACAAGGTGTTGAATGGTGTTGAATGTTTCGAAAGAAAGGGCCTAATCTTCCTAATGTTTTATAAAGCAAATCTACAGGACCAGGCAGTTTTAGGATCAAAATTCCATGTTTTTTGAAGGAGTTTTGGTTGATGAGTCTAACTGTATGGTGAAAATGTGATGAAATGCTTTTCTGGAATCACAGGTAGTTCAGTCCTGGCAAAGGTTGAGCTGAGGGTAGCAACCATATAAGATCTTTCACACACAAGAAACACAAGAAAGTAAAGGAGAAGTGAGTTGCCTTCTCACCAGGTACAAAAAAAATCATATATAAACAAAAAAGTCATATTCATAAATAACTTCTGGTCTTAAGAAGAAAACAGTATCAGTTCTGTAAAAGAGTCAGAAAGCGTGATGCTTCCTGTGTATATACACCCACTGTAAAACAGGAAGCTGAGCTTACTGTGCCTCAGACACAGATAACAAGAGACAAGTAGTGCAAGAAATAAAATTACAAAATGAATGAAAACGGTAAGTGGTTTATTATTTCAAATGACCATTTTAGTAGTTATCTAATGAGTGTAAACAATAAACTTTTCTCCCCCCCACAGATTCATTACTACAAAATGATTTCACCAGAGTGCCATTACACTCAAATTTCTCATTCCGTAAGTAGATTGTTAAATATCACACATGCATGCTACCATTGCACAGTACAATATTGACAACAACACATGAAAAATTCATTTGCAAAAAACAGAAAGCTCTGTTTTTAACAATTCTCAAAAATCATGTTTGTTCATTGTGCGTTCCAATTAATCTAACTCAAACTTAAATAGCTAGCTTACACAATAAAGGCTCGAACACTTGACTCAAACACATTTTTAACAAAAGCTATTTGAATTATATCTATTGCTTTGCAGAGAACAAAAACATAAGGATTATTCTGGTGGGGAAGACTGGAGCAGGCAAGAGTGCGACAGGAAACACAATCCTGAGACAGAAAGCGTTTGAGTCTGAGCTCTCACCTGCGGCAGTTACAAAACAATGCAGGAGAGAATTTGTGCAGGAAGGAGGAAGAAGCGTCTGTGTGACTGACACGCCTGGATTTTGTGGATCGTTGACTGGAGAAAAGATAAAGACACAATTGCAGCAGTGTGTTGAGCTGTCTGTTCCTGGTCCTCATGCGTTCCTGCTGGTCATCAATCTGGATGCGAGATTCACCGCGGAGGAGAAAAACACAGTAGAGCAGATTCAGCAGAACTTCGGAGCAGACGCCATGCACCACACCATCATCCTGTTCACCAGAGCAGATCAACTGGAAGGCAGATCTTTGCAGTGGTATGTATCAAGATGCCCAGATCTGAGGAAGCTGATGGGCGAGTGTGGTGGAAGGTATCACGCATTCAACAATAAAGACATGAGGAACCGCTCTCAAGTCTCAGAGCTGCTGGAGAAGATTGATAGAATGATTCAGGGCAATGGAGGAATTTATTACAGTAATTGGATGTTTGAAGAAGCTCAAAAGAAGATTGAGAGAAAAGAGATGATGAAAAAGGTTAAGGAGGGGGCATTAGCGGTTGGATCTGCTGTAGGAACGGGAACAGCAATAGTGGGAGGTATCCTGGGATTACCAGAAGCTGTGGTTACAGTCGGAGCTGGAGTTGGACTGGGAATGGCCACGAAACTGGTCACGGACTTGGTCAAGAACAAAAAAAAGCAAAACTGTTTTCAAAACAAATGTTTAGATTTGTCTTACTTCATCTGAACTGTTTTAATATAAGCATAAATCCTCAGCATAAATGTGAAGCAAAAATGATCTTTTCCAGCCATTTCAGCTTCCTTTAATTCTTATTAGCATTTAAAGAAATTACTTTGCTTGCTTTGCTTTTGTAGTTGATGACTCTAGAACGATTCAAGTGTCTAGTAGTAAAATAAATAAATATGAAATGTAACCAAAACATGATAATAAAAAAGAAAATGCTGTTTTGATGAGACATGCATGTGATCATTGTGAAGGTGCATGGAAGCTTATGTTTTTCTGCTAAAATAAAACATAATACATTTCTGAATTACAACAGGATGTGATGGATTATTTAAAAGACATTCAAGTACAAACTAGTGCTGTCAAGATTAGTGTGTGATCTTCAGTTGCATTTATCGTTCCATTTCTCTTCTTCCAACTTGTTCCAACTCTTTTTGTCCATGAGGGGCGGACAGAGCTCGGCATCCGGCTAGATCCCCGAGTGCTTCTCCAAAACTTTTATTGGGAAATCAATATTAATTGGCATCAGTGATACTAGCCTTTAGTCATAAAATTCCAAATAGTCATTTGATTCCATTGAGCAAAAATTTAAAATATGCTGCCTTTATGTTTGTTGATTAATTTGAAGATTGAATGTGATATTATTGCAACAATAAAATATTTTTAATGTGGAATTAATCACTATTAGTTTCAGGAAAAAATGCATGATTATTTTAATTTTTTTAATCGATTGACAGCGCTAATAAAAATCTTCATTCCATACTTCTTCAATCAAATACAGTCTTTGGTGATGATGCAGACCAGAAACAAAACTAAAACAGTGCTTCCGGTGTGTTTGCACCCACAATCAAAAAGGAAATTGTGTTTCTTAGATGCAAAAATGCAGCTCACAGTTGCAGCTCCGCAGAGACTTTAAAATCATTGCAAAGTGGCCCCATATTAATCCAAATTATGTGTCCCACTCAGATATTAAAAGATAGGATAGTTGGACTTACTTAAAAAAAAAATACAGTATATAAATTAGAGCCATGCACGGCCTCAAATTTAGGCCCCTAGCCCTGCCCCGACAGCTTATCAGAATTACTGGCCCGAGCCGGTGTTTTTTCCCTCTTACCAAAACGTTTTATGCTACGGTTTAATTAACTTGGCCTGATTGACTCTGTATGACAAATATATGACATAAAAAACTTGTATATGTTAAAAACTAAAGCCCAAAAACTCAAAACATTTATAAACTTAGTACCTCTCCAGTCTTGCATCTATGAAAACATTCAAAGTTCAGTAGCAATACATTTTTTTAAGTTTTCTTTTTATCAGTTAAATATTTTGGTGAGAAAGAGGCAAAAGCTTTGATTTGGGCCCTGCAAAATTTTGAGGTGTATGTGGGATCCGCATCCAACCTATCGCTTGTGTATACAGATCATAATCCAATCGTTTATTTACACTCTTTGAGGTGCCCAAATCACAGATTGACTCGCTGGTGTCTCTTTCTGCAATAATAAGCCCTTGATATCCGACTGACAGTGTAGTGGCTTACTGTCTACAGCTCCACACTCCTCTTAGCTGATGATTTGTCCATGTTTTGTTTTACTTCTTTGATTCTCTTAAATTGTTTCTACATGGCTTGTTGTTGTTGAGGGCAGTGATGTCATTATGACTGAGGACTTACATGGCAGATTTAAACAGCTCCCATTAGTTGAAATGTGCTTACTCGTCCTCCTTCCTTGTGCTGTTTTAGTCATGTTTTTTTCCTAATTTAACCTTACTTTAACAAATGTTATTCCCTTTTTGGCCAGTGATCCAGCGTGTTGTCTTCTTCTTTGTCATGGTTTGTGAGCCAGCTGTGACAGTGTTTAATGGATTTTCATCTGACTGACTGACAGAATGAACACTGCAGTAAACAATAAAAATGAGAGAAGGAGAGCAAATGTGTTGTCAGTGAGTGAAATCCAGTTGAATCGTCTTGTAGTGGTCTATGTGGGAAGTTTCTGCACACTAAAAATCTTGCGAAACAGTAAAGATTCACTGAAAAACCAGGCTGTAATGACTGGAGAAGAGAAAACAGCAACCAGTCAGTCCCGGAAAGCCAGAAACCTGGTAAGGTTTGAATAAAGAAATGTAAACCATCCCTTTACCTGTATCCTGTTGATGTAGAAGACTGGAGCAGCTGAAGGCCAACAGAGCAACATCAAATCGCCAACTTTCCCAGCTTGCCAACAATCTAGGATGTGCACAATACTGTCTGAAGAGGAGTTAGGGTTAAGAAGCTAATGATGATGGAAAAATTATATATTGCGGCTTAAGTTAAGCCAGTGGCAATTAAGAGGCCTTTGACTGCAAATGTATAAAGCATTGCAGAAATTCAGTGATTTTGGAACACCTGCTAAAGCTAAGAAATCTGTCAACGAATACTAATCTTTTTCTAAAAGAAAATGTTTTATGCATATAGAAATAACATTGACACACATATATAGGACAAGACACTGCAGTGATCAGAAGTGCAGGTGTACTACAGAGAGGGAAAAAATACAGCAGGTGTCTAACCACCTGACAGGGTTACACTAACAGGAATTCACAGCGGGCTCAAAGCATTTATACAAATCTTGTATTTAATATCAAATGCTTTATTGCAGATTAGATTTCAGTGTGAAAATCTCAGACTTTTTGGGCACCTGTTGTCTGTTGATAACACAAAATGAGATTGCTACACACGTTCAGGCATTCAAAATCATCAAACACACTCGTTGGCTGACAGGCAGGAGTTCAGGATTCACTTCTATCCCCTCTTCATTTGGTCCTTCATTATAAAACAATGAATGGAGAGCTTCTTCAAACAATCGTCCAGAAATCAAACTCCTTGAACGCACGAACATCGCAGAATCAAATCTGCTCAAAGACGATTAGTTACAGTGGGTCTGTTCAGAATAGCATACTAACATAATATGACTATTTCTGTAATGTATCATTTGCAAAGTTGGTGAAGTTGCTAACTTTACTGTATCCCGCAATCCTATGTGACCCGGCATTCCATTTCCAATGAACTGGTACAATAGGCGTGAGACTTACTGTTTAATCAAACTTCTGAACTTTAAAATACGTATTTACACAAAACTGAATTCATACAAAACAAGCTTTATTTTCAAGATGATAACTGGGCTCCTTAAATTAAACATGTAGTGTGCTAACAGTCTAGCATGGCGCTGTATGCATAGCACTCCTACTACTGTTTTAGTCTGTTCTAAAACAGTATGCAGTATACAGCGAGTGGTAATATTACAATAAGTTAGTACTCCATTCTGAACACAGCCAATGACTGTGCCAGTAGCAGACGTAATCGAATATATTCTGTTAGTAATTCATATACATAATTCTGAATACATAATATAAATCTGTGTGCGCGTATACACACTGTACATACATCATATTGAGCCTACTTCACTGATGACTTTAACTTCATTATAAGATCTGCTCTGTTTTATCAAGTCTTGAACAGAACTGATGGATGGATGAATGGGTGGACGGGTGACCGGAGGTCTATAGGTTACTGAAGAGTTCATTTTTCTTGCTCCAGTCCATGGGTGGAGCTCTCTTATTGGAGCGTTTCTGGTGAGCGCGCTCTTTCACCTGCTGCAGAGACAGACTGAGCTCTGGGATGGCATCTCTGATGGACGGTTCCAAGGCCTGAGAGGGCAACAAACAAATAGTAGCTCATATAAATTAAAATGGACATTTAATAGTCTATTAGAAGCATTTGCTTAATTGACAGTGGAGTCCTTGAACACTACGTTTTCTCAAGCAAAACACTTGAAATGGTTTACCATGTTTATAAAGGTTGAAGGTTGCTTCAACTGAGTGTAAGCTTCAGTACTTTTAAGCACATAACTAGTAAATGAACAATACCTAGTAGTACAAGACACAATATTGTTCCACAGCAAAAGAAACCCTTTAAAATGCATGGTAAAGTATACTTTTATAAACTAAAAAGTAGGCCAATTTAGAAATATTGCAATAGTTCAAGAATATATATATCAGTACATACTACAACATAAATTATAGTTAAACTTAAATTAACTTGAAGTATGCTTCTTTATTGTTTATGTTTTATAGGTTTGATTTTGTGAGTGGAACATCTCTAACAATGGTTTTGCTTTTTTCTTTTTGTTGTTATTTTGGTGTAAAAATGTCTTAACCCTTGGTATTTGGTCCAAATATGTCAATAAATATGTCAATGGCTGAACCTGCAAAAATTAATCCTTAAAAAACTGAAAAATTAACTGAAAAGTTCATGTTGAATGCACTGCAGGATGGGATTGAGTACTCAGTATGTGGTGTGCGCTGTAGTATACTAAATATTTAGTCTGGGTGTTCTGTTTATGTATAAGATCATCGTATTCTAAACATCACAGGTCAGTTTCACCTCAGGGGGCGGAGTCCCAGTGGGCGGAGTCGTGAGGGATGCGTTGGAGGACGCGTTGGAAGGGGACGGACTGATTGATATCTTAGAGTCCTTCAGCTCCACCTCTTTGGCCACATTTCCGTTAACCTGAATAGCAGACAGAGTAAAACGTCAGCTCTCCCGAGGCGCAGTGCTTGGCTGTGTGCACTAGGGGTCAGACTTGAGCCGGTGAAGTGCTGGGTGTCAGCTGCAGTGTGTGGGCCTCGGGCTGCCGGAGACTGAGCTTCATTAACTGTACGAGTGGGCAGCATTAGCCCGGCTCAATGCTGCTCCTCTGACAGGTGACAGCGCCCCCTTATTCCCTCCCGCCAGCTACATCTGCCACGTCAACCATTAGACAGCGCCTCTTACTTTCCCCCACAATCCTCTTTAGAGAAACCGTCCCCGCAGTCTCTAAACGTACAAACTCAAGCAGCGAGTGGGTGACCGGAGAAGATGCCTGACACCTGATCTGTCCATGTCAACAAAAAAATATGCTGAATTCAGGTAGTAGCCGTAAATAAGTCTTATAAGCCATGGAATTGGCTTGGAAATAAAAAAACATATTTTTGTTTGCATGCCAGAGTGTCTTGCATATTAGTGTCAAACTGCGCAGGTCATTGTGTCTCCAGAGGCAAGATATACGAGCCAGTCTCTGTCTCACTGTAAAACTGCACCTGCCACAAGAATGTACGGATATATCGTGATTGCGTTTCATTGTGGTGATGTGAGAAATATTACACGATATCTCCTGGTGACAAAACAAAAACAACTTCAGGCAGGGTGCGATTTGATTTTTATGTAAAAAATAGTAACTGTTTAGTTTGGGGAACAGTTCTCATTATTATGTAGTTGCCTGTTAGCATATTAGCATAGCGTTAGCATAGTGGCGGTTTATTAGTACTTATAAAGCACATATTCATTTTATATTCTGCATGACCATAATCTACATCTCTTAATCCTATTAATCCCCCACACCTAAACTTTAATAACTATTCATGTGACAGTAAAAATAACCAAAAATGAACAGTAAAAATGCAGGAAACAATTGCTTAAACTGAATTAATTAAACTGAATCAATTACATGATTGACTATAAATCTATTTATACAATTGCAATTAATATACCGTAATGAATACTGTTTATCATACTAATAGTGCTTTTCACAAACATTTTTTTTTATTAATACATAAAAAAGACTTTTGACTGAAAGTTATTACTTTAGTTATTTGCAACTTGCAAAATCAATTGTAGTCGATGGTCACCAAATTTGTAAAGCAATAAAATTATTTAAGCTAACGGTCACCCGTTCAGCTCCTCTTTTGTGTTCAGCGAAAGAAAAGGAGTAGTTCAGGAATGAATTGAAGGTGAACAAATGCTAAAATATTATGGTCACACTTTTAGGACTTTTAACAAACCATTAACTTTGACACTTGCTTCAAGAAACTCCCAATTTTCTGGTTATTAATAGTTAGTAGTAAATAAGGTAGTTGTTACGTTGAGATATTAGGGATGTAGAATATGGTCATGAAGAATATGTACTTCATAAATACTAATAAACAGCCAATATATGATTAATAGGCATGCAAATAAACAACTAGTTGATAATCACTAACACAACTTTTTATCTCACAATTTTGAGAAAGAAATCACAATTATTATTATTTTTTATGCAGTGGCATAATTGTGGTCAATAAAACACATTCTTGCTCTTCACAGGCACTGCATGAAGTCAAGAAATCTGTAGTGTATGCCACTAACTGACATATATCAGAGCAACGTAATACAAATAGGAGGCATTTTTGAATAAGCTGGACTGAAAATATAATGATTAATCCAGTCAAATTCTGAATAGGGATTGATCTTCAGCCTCTAGTGGGCTTCTGTCATGCAGTGATGTCTTATCACTGGCATAATCAGAAATTATTGCATATAAAAGAGCCACAGACCTCGCTTCATCTTTGACTTCACTAAACACAACAACATGCTAAAATTGCATTAATAGGCATCAAAGCATGCAAAGGTTTCAATGACCAATGAACTTTCTGTAATGGTTTTTTGGGGGGCTTTTTTTACTGCTGTGAGAACCTAGGTTCAGACACAGGTCAGAACAAACAACTCAAGCTGCTGTATTTATTTAGGAAAGAGCACATGGGATAATAAATGAAGGGCACATGACTGAAAACTGAGGAAAAAATGAGATCTCGGTATCCTTGTGGCTCTGCTTGCTCTGAAACGGCTTGATATTGTGATTTTTGTTTTGTTTGAAGTTTCATTCAAAGTCAGTTTGATTCAAAATATCTAATTCTAGAATTTCTTTCCTAATTAAACGAACCAGCTTTTTATTATGATGTTCAATATTATTAAAGCAATGATCCTCAAGAGGCCATGATTAACAATATTTGCAGAATCTTCTGCATTTATCTATAAACAGCCACTTTAAAACTGCAAAAAGGTTTCGTTTCGTTTTATTCCAATGCCTAGAACCCCGACGAACCTTGAACTTTACTTTACTAAAACCATTATTTCACATGTGGAAATGCTAATCTAGTTGCATCAGCTGCACCGGTAATATACTAAAAGACACCACTGTTCAATAAATAATCGCATTCAATGATATTAATCATTAGAAGCCCTTCTTCCAGTTAATTATGCTGTTGTCACATTGTGTCAGAATTACCACAATTATAAGAAGACAAAACAGAAACTGAGCTTTTCATGTCCTCTGACTCATTTCAGTGGCAATTACAGGTGGCTTTGTTTGTAATGACAGCAACATGCTTCATCACTTCCTCTATATTAGCAGTTTCATACTTTATTATATTTGAGCTTGATTTTCTTTATACTATCCACAATTGTTACTTGAAATGAATTAAGGTTTGGAAGCCCATTTCTGCCACTGAATGAAAAATACACAAAAAGTTATTGCAACTTTTTATATCAAAGTCACTTTATATCTTGCAATTCTGCCTTCATAACTTCATAACAATTGTCTCATATGTAGTCACAATTCTGATTTTTTTCAGAAAAAGGTGATATAAACTTGCACTTGCAAGTAATAAAGTCTATATCTCACAATTCTGACTTTGTTTCTCACAATTTCAAGTTTATTTTACCCAATTCTGAGTTTATATCACACAAATCTGACATTTTTATTCAGTGACAGGGAAAGGCTTCCATATTAAAGAGAGAGTTCTCCCAAAATGTTTATTATTTACTCATCTTCCTTTACTCATCCTCATCTTGTTCGAAACTGGTATGACTTTCTTTCTGCAGTGTTATGCGTAAGAAGATATTCCGAGGTGAACGGTATTGTGATGGCGGTATTGACTTCCATGCTACCACAACATCTTCCTTTATGTTCAACAGAAGAAAGAAACCCATACAGCTTTGGAACAACACGAAAGAATTCACATTTTTGGATGAACTGTTCCTTTAATGCGGCCTGGCGGTACTCGATCATCTGAGTTGTTCATCTCATTCATCTTACCTTGTCCTCCATGTCTCCGTTGGCCACAGGTTCAGGCAGCGGTCCTGTGGAGAGAAGCAGTGCAGGTCAGTCACAGATCGAGTCTAATACATCTGCATCCTTCAGACGGGACACCTTCTCCACCGCTGCCTCTAACGCTCCTCATCAGAGACTGAGAGGGAGCAAAGATTAAACAAGACGCTTCCAGACCCCTAGAGAATAGCTAGTAAGACATTCACTCCTTCTCGGGTTGCAGATAGCAGATGTCGACTCCGTCACATACTATACCACAGGAATGCACTTCATTTATTATTCAAATGAGCATCATCACCGTGGTGAGAGCGATGGTACCTGGAAACCCGCCGACCCCCGCAATACCGTAGGGAACAAAATCTAGAGGCCTTCATAGCGGACTGCACATTAACAAATGAACTGACATGAGAGACGGAGGATGTATGAGGAGATCTGACGAGACCTTGCTTGTCAAAAAGAAGCACACATACTTACGTACAAGTATTTGTCACACAAATAATGTCATAAAATTTACAAATACATACTTAAGTATGAGCTAAATACAGTATTTCCTCATTGCACGTGAATTGGAATTTCATTTAATTGCAAAATTAGTTTTTTATTTATATTAAATACAATTAGTTCCACTTTAAAGTGATTTTTCATGCATTTAAGTAGGACATGCAATTTCATAATTGCTTATTGTCGATTGAAATATGGTCTACTGACATAGACCATATTTAACTAAAATGATTAACTAAAATATGCTTTAATGTTACTTACAGTAACATGCGTGTAAATATATTTGTAATCACACATTTGAAATTATGAAGTTGCAATTTCTCCATGTGAATGTATTACATAAAAACGTCAAATAACACTACAGCAATCATTATAATGAAGTACTTTATATGCGCTTTAGCGTGTTAGTCAAAATAAGTGTTCTTTAAAGCACACGATTATTAAAACATAATGATTTTAAATGTTCAATTGTGCACTCGAATGTAATTACTGAGTGTTGAGACACTTTCTTAAAGTACACTGAAGTAGCCTTTTATTTCAGTATCTCTCTCTACACACACACACACACACATATACAGTATATATATAGCCTATATTGTTAAGTTTTAAAATACAAGTGCACATTCAATACAATTAAGCATACTTATAAGGGTTGACGCGATAGTGTACATGTATACTGCACAGAGAGAGTCTTATGACAAGCACAATGAAATAAATCCAAGCTATAATCATTAAAACATAATTAGCACCAACATATACCAACAGGAATAGTAAAAGTACATAAAATACACAGTATCTGTGTGTTACTAGAGAGTCAAAGCATTAGCTTAGCCACGTGCTAATTTCAGAGTGTACTGAAATGTGAACTAAACTGTCGATTAAGCTTCTGTGTGTTTAAGTCAGAAGTGATATTTGTATGACAGAGTTTCTCCCTCTCAATATGCTTTCAAATTAGTCCCTTAGATGCTTCTGTTGCAATTAGGATGCTGCCTGCTTACATAGGCATTAGCTCACAAGGTTTTGGGCCAGAGCTGACACACACGTTTTGAGTCGAGACTGTTATTCAAGGCTGGTGAACTAGTTATGCGTTACAGACATTCAGACGGTTCGCTGAACTCAGCGTGTAAAATAGTTATATCCCTCCTTGTGTCCTTGCACGCACGCAGCTTGTGTGTGGATAGGCTTAAGTCAAAGTACGGTAGTACCGTACTCATTGTTGACAGTGTCATTTTCCTCCATGTTAAAATATACAGTGTTATAAATATTCAATACAATTATTAGCTGATTGTGACATAAATTGAGATATACAAAGCATATAATAGTAAGCTGGCAATGCTACTAATACATACAAAGGGTTATGGTTATACTTTCCAAACAGTGTAAACGTCTATTTGCGGTGCTGCACAGCTGCATTCTGGGCTACAACTGTAAGCCATACTATAAATATATTTGCGTTTGTTTACACACTGGAGGACAAGTCCAAATTACAGACGCTGCTTAGTTTTGAAGGGGTTCACAACAAACCACAAACTGCCAAAGTGCTTTTTTATCACAGAATTCAATGTACTGTAATAAAGGCTTTACTGTAATAAAGGCTTTATCATAATAAAGCCTATTACAGTACTTTAAATTCTGTGATTTTTTTTATGTTTCTTGGTAAAATATGCATTAATTCTTACTTATGTTACAGTAAAGAACTATATTAATGCCAACCTACAGAGTTTTCAAAATGAAAAGCAAACTGGCAAGGCAGATAGCAGATCGAAAAAAAAATAAGCCCAGCACCCTTACCGTCTTCTTTTCTCTGAATTGCTATCTTTCTACGGCCGTCAGACCACTACATGAGTGACAGAAAACTGCAGGGAAGATACGATAATGCTCAGCCCTGCACAGATCCATCTGGCCCCTCATCGGCACAAAACACACACATCACTGCGTGTTTGGACACTTCAGACGCCCTTCAATCCCAATACGGCAATCTGAGAGCCACTCCAGACCGGCACCTTGGAAACCACACAAATGCTGCTTCCAAGTTTGGATGACAGGCAGCAGAAAAGAGAAGTGTGTGTGTGTGTGTGAAAGAGAAGAGAAAACAGCTGAACGTACGGCTGTGTAGAAAACAGTATCCTAGCTTACTACTGAAAACTGCATAGTATACATACAGTACAGATCACACATGCTGCCAACATTTGTAAAAATAGGCATCCATTGTTGGCATCCATAATTCAGTTTCGAAGCATTTTTTAGGCTTTCCGTTCAAATAGATGGCTGTTTCTTTGTCTCACTGGAAGATCATTTGGAGTGCTTTGCAAATTATGTCAAACACTGCAGAGAGAGCATAGGAGTAGTATCTTATTATACTATATTTAACATGGCCAAGTTGACTGAAGCGATCTGGAATAATCTGACCGCAACAGTTTAATTGGCTGAAAGAGCTTTTCAGTTTGGTGTGTGTGATCCAGGCCCGGTCTGTGTCTGCAGAAACTCCTCAGGAATTCCTAGAGGTTTATGAAGAACTGGAATATTATTGAAGTTGTCCACATCTCCTGCTGCGCAAGGGTTTGTTTGCTTGGTGTTTATGAATTGTTCCTTCCGCTACCAATAATAGTACAGCGTTTACTGTTTCCTTTTACATATTTAAAATTCATTAGAATTCAAATGCTCTACAAAATCGGCACAGTTACTACTATTCAAATGTATTTTTGATTAATACTTTAATTTATCAAAACTGATCAAAAATGACAGTAGATACATTCGATTTCTCTTAGATTTTCATATTTAGAACTTTCCATTCATAAAGGAATTCTGAAATAATTATCAGTTTTGAAGCAGCGCAACTGTTTTGGACATTTATAACAATAATGCATGTTACAAATACAATGAAAATGTTGTTTTAAAGTGTATTTTTAACATTGTGCTGTATTTTAATCAAACAAATGCAGCTTTGGTGAGCATAAAAGACACATTAAAAAACCTTACTGACTCCAAACCTTTGAATGGCAATGGGAAACGTTTTTAAGGTACTATAAGTCAATGTGATGTTTACTAACTTGTGCAGGTATGTGATTATTACTGAAGTCCTTGATCGACAGCACCACCGACAGCTTTTCCCAGAGTTCATATTTTGTATTACACTGATTCCTGCAAGCAGCACTCAGTAGAGATCGGTAACCTGGGCGATGAATGAATATTCCAACCTGATCTCAAAGCAACTGGTACATATTTACGAGGTGGAAAATTTATTTTTCAATGGAATTCAAACGCACCCCTAAATCTACCCCTGCATGAGTAAGGTTGTAAGAATTCCAATGATCCACCTCATAAAATACATAGTCATAAGATAGCGTTGTCTCTTCCACTTTCCACAAACATTACTCCCAGTTTAATGTCAGCTAGTCCCACTGCCTGACTGTGAGCTGAAAAGAACTACTCACATCGAAACTCAGATAAAGAGAGAGATTCTGACTCGTCATGAGTATAAAATGACCCTGAGCGAGAACAGCAACACCTGAGACGTCTCAAAGCATTCGCCCGATCTTTCCTGGAGTCTGTACACGACAGCACTGAACAAATGTGACATCAGCGATAGCAGCTAAGGAAAGTTTCCACCAGTGCTGACGCCAAAACAAACGATCGGCAAATAACATGAGTAAACACACACACACACACACACTCCTGGTTGGTTTCCATGGCTGCTGTTGGCACTGTGCTTTCACTGGAGATCCTTGGCACCGAGTGACACAACGAGACGGACAAACTAAATTGCTTAATAGGAAACCCAAAACCAGCGCAGCGAGAGAGAGCAGAGTGAAAGCAGTCACGCATGCCTGAGTGACCCCTGCCAAACAATGGCTCTGTGTCAGACGCCACCTACAGGCCAGCGAAAGAGCGACAGCTGCTGGAAACCTATAATCTTCTTCCACAATACACTTTTACTTTATATGGTTTTGTGTGAGGTGAAAAGTTTGTTTGTACCTGTGAGGTGTTCTACAGCGGGCGTCACTCGATGCTTCTTGAAGAAAGCATCTGTGTCTGGATCTACGACCAAGAGTGTAGTGCTGTGACCCCCAGCTTTAATAACGGCCACCACCTCTGCATGCTGCTTCCCCTCCACCGAAACCCCATTGACCTGTGAACAAACAATGACACACCTGAAGACACACAGAGACACGCGGGACTTGAGTGTTTCACATTCAATGGCATACAGTCAAGCCCAAATTTATTCAGACACCTTTTCTCATATAATCACAGTTAATTCACTTAGTGTAGAAAACGGTAATAAAATAAGACAAGATCTCAGAGTTAAACTGTGTCAGAACTAATTTATCTTGATAATGTCAGATTACTTTTATAGAAAGGTATGTAATGAATTACGCTGAATAGCTGTCAGTTGTTAAATTTAAGTACACATTTAGATAATAGCAGTTTACTGTAGGTCGACCAGTTACCAAGCAATGTTTAATGTTGTTCAGTCTGTGGCGTCAAAAGGTTTCATTAGCAATTAAAGAAAACACACTTCAGCAAAACATGTTCAGGTCAAAGTGTCTCTCAAAAAAACTATTCTGTCATCATGTATTCACCCTCATGTCGTTTAATGAAACCTGACAGATATCTGTCCACCTGTCGCTGTAATGCTGATTGAAAAGTTCATAAACAGGTGAATGTAATCCATATGAATCAAGCCATTTAATCCAGTGTTGTTGTTTTTTTAATAATCCAAATATATTTTGTATTCATTTGAATTTGAATCAGTTTGTTTATAGTTGTTTTTTAGGTTTAGTTTTTTTAAGAATTACATTTTTTTAGTAGTTTTTAAAGTTGTCTGGTCTTTATACGGTATGACGAACTAAATTACTTTTTGTATTTATTCACACATAAACATTAATCAGTGCACATACATAAAGTGGTCTCTTCAGAAGACTTAAACTTGGATCTCTTCTTTCTCTTTCTCTCATTTTGTCTGTGTGAACCTTCAGTAGATAGGCAAAACTGATGACAGAATTACAAATATCTTCATTTGTGGTTCAAAGATGCACACAAACCTTATGGGTCTGGAACATTATGAAATGAATAACGACACAATTTACATTTTCTGCTTAAACTATGCTTAAAGTGTTCAAAAAATGCCTGGATTATAGCGAATTACTTACATTATACTGAGTATATAGTATGCAACAATATATAATACAAACAGAAGTATACTATCCACCTTATTTTTGAAAGTGGAAGTGTGTTGTTTTCTGTGAATGTGCGAGAAGTGCAGCAAACAACAAAATTATGTGTTAATGATATATATCTATAATAATAGTATAAGAAAAAACAGTTTGCCGTATTGAAGGAATAGTTCACCCAAAAATGAATGATCCGTCATCATTTACTCGCCCTCGAAAAGTTCCTAGTCCACACTTTCTTCAGAAATTTGTAACCGGATTGTTTTGGGTCACCATTGACTCCCGTGGTATTTTTTTTTCCTACTATGAAAGTAAATGGTGACCAAAACGGCCTGGTTACAAACTACAATCAAAATATCTTCCTTCGTTAAAGATCTGAAACTACTCGAGGGTGAGTAAACGATTACAGAACATTCATTTTTGGGTCATCTATTCCTTTAAGCAGGATAACGGCCTGCTTCTGTACAGCCAAAACAACTGGATAGATTACACATTCAAGTTACAAAGGGCCACACCCGTTCTTAAGTTAAAATAGGGTGCATTGTCTAAGTCCTTATGTACCTATGTAATGTCAGCATCAAATCGAAATTAATCCAGCTGCACAATTCACCAGCGCACATTACACCAAAGAAAAACGACATCAGAAGTATTGCTTAACATTTTAAATAACCACTTAAACAATGTCACCAAGCAATTCTATTTTCCATCCGCGCCCAACAATCATCCAGCTCCGCTCTTATAAGCGTCCTAAATCCCTATATTTGTTCTTATTGAATGTCTTGCGTGACATTCGTTTATCTCAAAAATAAATTCAGTTCAGCTGCATGTTTATATCTACATCGCAATATAGAAAACGGAAGTTTGCGTTGCATTGTGGGATACTGTGTACATCACACATTTTGTATACTACACACAGCAGGGTATCCACATAATCCAAGCATGCAAACCATTAAATAATACTACGCTACAGCACACAACATAGGGGTGGGATAAATACAGGTCGACGTGATTAACCGGTAGATCAGATTGTTATCTCTTCCATGCGCTCATGTGATGACGTGGCTGTGCTATGAGGTCAAGGAAATGTTTCGTTTGCGTGGATTATTAAGCATTGCTGTTAAAAAACGACCATTTTAAGCCACTGAAACAAATGTATACTTTCATGTGCCGTCTTTGCAAGTATCCTCACGAACATAGTAAGTGAAAGCTTATGTGTAACATTACATTGAATCTGGGCAGCAGTCTAATATTACTGTTATTCGTTCATCATTAATGTCAATCAAACAGCAAAAGAGAGAAAATCTCTCACTGCTCTTGACTAAATCACTTTGTAACTTTGATAAAAATACATATGTATTTAATATACACAGAGAAGAACATGCCGGTTTTGATAACTATACAATGTATGTAGCATTTCTTATTTATTTCTTCTGTTCTGTTCTCTAGTTTTTTGCCCTCATTTTAATTAAACTGTCGTTTTTGCCTTTACCCTGATACCTATTTATAGACGCCTTATTTACATCTTCATTGTTCCAACAAAGTAATTGTTTGTCAAAGCAGGGATTCATTTTTCAATATTATCAGTCTCTTTTCCTGCTGTCCGAGGAAAGGATATCCTGTGTCTTTAAATCACAAACACTGAAGCACATTCGCCAAAAACGCTGTGAACTGAATGTCAAGGGTGAATCTGACCAAACTGATTTATTCTGAAAAGCTGAACAACATGAAATATTCACAGACGCTGATTTATTAAACATAAATAAATGAATAAGAGCGAGAAGTCAACGTACGTTTCACTTCAGGTGGCATTTAAAGGAAAAGTTCACCCAGAAGTGGAAATGCCATCATTCACTCTTTGGTTATTCTGACCTCATATATTATTTCCTCTTTCAAACACAAGGAATGCAGTGATTCATGCTGGCAGACTTTAAGAAGGACACGCCAGGAGCTGGTTTTTTAAGTACGATTATGGATCATTTCACTCCTTTTTAGAGTCTGACAGCATTTGATTTTGTGTTTCACGCGACAGCGAAAATAATACGGGGTGTGAACGATATTAGAGTGTGTGATAAACATGCTACATTTTCATGACTAAACAACACCTTTAAGAAGAAGAAGGCAGGTTTGGGATGCCAGGCGCTCTGGGAACGCTCTATATGTGGAATGAGGGTGTGTCTGTTAGTGGAGCCCGGGCCTGGAGAGGAAACGGACAATGTGCGCTCAGCAGGAACAATAGCAGCCTGTCCAACACAAAGAGCCCTGGCTCACAGTAGGAGGCCCCGGAGGCCCCTCTGGGACAACAAAGACCCCTCCATCGCTCTCCTCCCTCTGCTTCCTTCCCTCCCTTCACTTCTTCACTGGCGCCGGATGAAGCGGCCAAACTCAAGAATTACTATTTTACAGAAATACACACCTTGCCATGGTTTATTTTTGGTATTATTTACTTTGCCTACAAAATTATTACGTATCTGAATTCATTCAGGAACAAAACACCATTGTGTGTTGCTCAGAGAAACAGGAGTTCAGCTGTGAATTTGCAAAAATAGAGCAATATTGACAACACTGTATTGTTGACACAAAAAAAATGATGACATAGTTGTGTTGGTCAGGCAATTGCATAACA
>JAUYWG010000033.1:19318809-19333354 GCA_034779775.1 Enteromius afrohamiltoni
CAAATCATATTTAGGGGCATTTATCATAACTTAACTGTTTGTCGGCCAATTTTTTAAATATTTGGGCTAAGACCCAGACGGACACACATAATTCATACAAATTAAAATACATTTAAATATATATACTAAATTCTGAAGGTTGTTACAGAGGGTTTTCAAATATTGTTTGCCTAATTTATAAAACACTATATTTCTAAAGACATTGTGATCTCTTTCTCTCTTTATTGCCAGTATTTTATGATTAACAAAGTAATAAAAATAGGCAAATAGTGCATTAAATTAGATAATCAATCATTTCCATATTTAAACATACTGTAACATATTAGAAAAGCAATACAAAACAGTTGTCTGAATGAAGAACGGCAACATATATTAGTTATTTTTTGGTAATTTAATTCACTTCAATTTAATTCAAGTTTATTTATATAAGTGCATTTCACAATGCAAATCACTGCAAAGTGGCTTCACGGCTTTTATTTTTTTATTTTTGAAAACATAAATCTAGCCAAATATGTTTTAAGACTTAACTAAAATGATCTACTGAACACAAAATCTGAAATGTGGTAGTAGTAGGATTTTGAGAGATGCTCAGCTTCTGTTTGCTCATGTCTTCCTGTATAAAGGATCTCCTCTCTCAAATATCATGAGGTTAATGTCCTCTCTTCCAGAGCTCTCGCCCTTGTCTCTCCCATGAGTCTCTGTTCTTCTCTGTTCCGAACAGGATACGCTAAAAAAGCCCTACAGAGTACAAATTTCCCTTCCAGGAACAGTGTTTCCAAGTCATAATAACGCTATACTTGGAAAAGTATAAATCTATCATGGTTTATTGTAACACCAAAGATTTTTCTCACCGAATGTTGTGTGATTGATTTTGGCCTAGTCTAAAGTCTAAAGAAAGCACCATGTGTATTGGAAGGATGAAATGTCAAAGTGCTTGGCAATGCTGTATTACCTGTATTAAGCGGTCTTTGGGCCTCAGGCCGGATCTCTGTGCTGGTGAGTCTTCGTCTATGGCTCTGATGAACTGGCCAGGTCTGGACTTCTCACTGTGCAAGTTAAAGCCGAAGCCAGTGGGGCCTTTCTCAATGACACACAGCCGGGGTCTGAGCTGGCTCTTCAAGTCCTGCAGGACAGACACAATGCGACATCAGCAAAATCGTACACAAGCCTGTGCCACTGGAATGCAGGAAGTCTGGCGTCTGAATGTCTGTGCCCTTCATTGTATAGGATATCATCTTATATAGTACCTTAAAGAGCAGAAGGGCTTAACTTTAGAATCAAAGGCATGGCAAAAACTGAGGCCGGTTACATAAACTGCTTTGTGTAGTCTTATAGGTCGTATGATTTTTGTAGGGGTGTCCTTGAATAGTCGACGATTCAACGTTTTGATTCGAGGAGCCTGATTCGACTCCCAAACTAATCACTATGTGATTTCACATAGAACTACCGGTTTTCTCCCAATAAGCAATATACAGCCTATTAAATGCTGTAAATATGAATCTAAAAAGAAAGAAGCTTTAAATAAATATTTTAACCTGCGTGAATAAATCCAACCACCCTTATAGATTTAAATTTAGTTTAATTTGCATCTTGGTGGCAGGGATTGGATTTATTATTATTGGAGACTGAAATTAAGGCAGAGGGAAAGACTGGACTTTTTTTCGATCAGTGTTTTAAAAACATTTCAGCTGGTTTATATATATCGTGTATACTATGTAGGCTAGTTCTAGTCCTAGCTATGCTGCAGTAAATCCTTTATTTCTTCCGCGCATAGTGCCAGCAGGGCAAACAATGCAGAATTGTAATAACTATGACTGGCTACGGTACATAACATTACAGTACTACTGTAAAAAAATATTTGGTGAATTCTTAGGGTTTCGGCAACGTTTAATGTTAACTATCTTTTAATAGAAACATTAAACATTATTTACTCCGTTTGTATCTGCGAGCCATCAGTTGCTCATTTTCCCTGTGTGACTGTCGCATGACTGACATGACTCTTATTTTGCCAAACATATAATTCGACTATCAGTCGACTATTGGCATGATTCAACAATTCTGATTTGACTGTAGAAAAATCCTTAGTCAGGGACAACTTTTTAAAGTCAGTTACATAAGATATGTGGACCGGTCTAAATTGAAAAGTAAGACTCTTATCCCTTGACTAACTACTAACTGGTCAGACTAGTTCTTAAGACACAGTCTTAACATATTGTCTGTGTTATGAATTTGCCAAATCCAAACGAGCACAATTATATTTCATAAGAACAGAGCACTTAATGCCTAATTTTGTTTTGGCTGAAAACCTTTCCTTTAAGATCACTTCAGCATACTTAAAAAAGATTACCTACTTAAACGTGAATTTATTTTCAGACACTTAAATGCATGTTATATACAAATAAAAATAAAGTTACACTATTTTAAGGAGTCCTTGTTACAGTGTAAGTATACATTTTTAGTACTGAGTAATATTAATGAACTACATGTACTTACTGTATGGTTAGGGTTATGATTAGTGTTTGGCTGAGACTCTTTTAAGGTCGAATTCTTGCCACTAATAAACCATTAACTGGGACTTTTGCCTGAATAAACTCCTAATTTGCTGCTTATTAATAGTGACTCATTTGAGCTTTGTATAAAATTCAGTCAGACCACAGATGAATGTCGGTCAAACCAAAATCTTATGGGCGGGCCTTGACCAAAGAAAGCGGCTATGAATTCCAGACCTTCAGTCTGGAACCGTCAGTATATGAATACAGTAAGTGCATTGTATCAAATGATTTATTTAAATGTAAGTACATAGTAGTTAAGGCCATCTCATGTAAAGTGGGATCCAATTTTTAAACACACATATCTGAAGTAAATAAATAAATAAGGCAGTCTGGGAATTAAACTAAGTGCGCATTCAACACAATTAAATGCACTTAATTTTCATACGAGGTTCAGTCCTGTGTGCTACTGGACAGAGGAATAGACCCAGACAGAAGGATGTTTTCCCTTTGTCTCGTATTTGATGGAAGTGGACAGCGTACAGGATGAGGTCACCTGATTAAGAGCCGCCCCTCACTGTTCTCACACGGCACACGTACAGTGCATTGTCATCCAGGAAAATAACACCCTTCCGCTCCGTTCAGCAAGTTGGGTCTTTTTATAGTTTTTTAGGACAGTGATTCAAACTACTATTTGTATTTAATGCGTTGTTGATTATATTTAGCCTACAAAACCTTACAATGAAAAAAAAAAGAGATTTCAACACAGGCAGTTTTGCAATCACACCCTTAATTGTTAGAGGAAACAGTTCCACTTTTCCAGTAGGTACAATAAACCTATATGAGGGTAGGCGTCATATTTAGTTTAACATAAACAAAAGCGAGGCTGTGAGGGACTGTCTGTGCAATATCAAACTTTTCCGTTTGTTCATATGACAAACAGCAAATATAAGCAATGGTGTGAGTGTAAACAGGAAGAACAATTATAATTAAGCATATAAAACTCCACCTCAGAGCCGTCCACCCGTCCCAGCATTCTTACTCTTACACACACCATTACGCCAGCATCAAGCGCAGGAAGAGCTGGACTTCCTGTGGACCACACCTGCTTTCCACTGTCAGAAACAATGCGGAACACCACCTGCCTTCATCCACCCTCCGGCTCCATCACAGGGCCGTCAGCCTGGCGCTCTGCCCCGGGAGCGGTACTCTGAGGATGGGTGGACGAATCAGTCTATGAGGGGTGTAACCTGCCCTGATGCACAGTTCTGCTCCTTTTAAGAAGCACTTTAACCTCCACTCTGAAATCTATAAATAAATCACAACACAACAAGATCTGAGCATTCCGCCCACTTGAATAAATGAATCAGATTTCACTCTGTGGATTGTGTGAATGTGGTTCAAATGCAAAACACCAGTTGAGATGTGGCTGAGACATGCCTTTCTTTAATTTGTTAAACCATTAAGCTTTTATTTTGGCACAAACCCACAGGGAGTGAAGCTTCTCCTTGTGGGGAACAACAATAAATGCCTCTCATTTCTAATCTCTTCAAATGGCTGAGCTTCATTGTGTTCTCAGACACACGTTATAAGAGACCCAAACTGGGTTTACGTGAAATAGCTAGTTTGCTGTGAGATGCACCAGATCATCTAAGTCATCTTAGCCGAATTAAATGACTGATGCCAATGAATCAGTATATGCTCCGCTGCATTATCCTTAATGCAGGCCAGGCCACCGGCCACATCATCAATTCAACAGAGGATGTGTTGTGCGTCCCATGCGGAGGAATCTCAGAGAGGGCATGGAATCTGAGGAATCTGCTGCAATCACAAAAGCCTGTCCATTTCGTGAGGAGGAACCATTGAAATGAAAATGGGAGGAACCAAGGTTTGACTTCAACAGAACATCCTGTGTACACAACCCAGGCCTTGACCTGAGATCAGCCCTGCTTCTGCCAACACCAAAAGCTTTTATGAAATCTGAAACATGGAGTGTTACATAGTACAGATTTTGGGTTGCTTTTACATTTGCAATTCACTGGGCCCCCAATGAATTGCGTTGAATCAGGTTGAATCAGTCAAAATCCAAGAAAATGTCCAAAATACAAAAGTAAATTCAAGGCCAAACTGAGAAAATTAGAAGAGTACTGACCTTAACAGCACAGACATGATGTGCTGTGATCTGAAACAGGCTTTTCAAGCAAGAAATGCAATGGAAAAATATCAAAAGACAAAAGAAACCACTTGGAAACCACTCATTTTGTCTTATTGTCAAAATTATTATACCCTGCAAATGCACATTAGACAGCTCAACCAGAAAATTTGCTTTTTTAAGCTACAAATTTTGCTTAACAAATTTTAAGCGACAATTTTTGCATGCATAATACGTGCATAGCAAATAGCTGTCTGCGGTTGTAATTGCCAAGTGAACTTATAGTGTATTTATATTTATTACATGTCAGGAAGACAAGAGCAGATTCTATTTTGCACAGGCATACAAGCCAATTCTGCAGTTTCCAAAGTGTCCATGAATTATTTTCTCACAGCTGTAAATTTCATGACCCAGCAAGATTGTAAACTGAGTCAGCTGATATGATGTTAAAGAAGCTGACCTGAAGTCGGAAATGAGTTTCCTGGCTCTCATGTTATAGGCTACATTGCAGCACTAGAAGAAATTCAGATGAGTGGAAATAAACTAACTTTGTATAAAAATGCTATATGTTTAAGAAATAATTTCTCGTTAAATATTTTATGTTGACTGGTGATTCCTTGATAAAGGAGTGCTCGTGGAAATTACATTATTAGACACAATGAATCATAAAGACCAAAACCAGTCTTAATTAATAGCTTTGCATATGCAAATGACTGTACCCGATACTATGTAGGTATGTAGCTTTGACTAGGCAAACATTTAGCAAAGGAGTGCTAGTATGTAATTGCTTGTTTAGAATGTTACAAGCTTATAAACCATATACAATTCTACAATCCTGTCATCAGTGACCTTTCTGTCACCCTTACATTCTTGAAAATGCAATCCAGGGGGTTTTAGCCCCAGCTAAGACATGAGGCTATTCTGCTTTGGGCTTACATGTTCTTCCGCATATTGTGTATGTTTCGTCCAGGAGCTCCGGTCTCTTCTACATTCCATGATTACACTATGAACATGTGAGTGTTTATGTTAGCCCTGTGATGATTGACCATCCATCCTGTGCTGGAGTGATCAATCCTGCTCCTGGGGTGATTTCTGGTGATCCTGAACACCTTGATTTGCTGGTATAGCTGTGTTTAATAGGTTTGATAATAAACTATGTAGGACAGTGGCCCTCCAGGAGCAGGATTAGATACTATTAGTCCAGTGTCCTCCAGAGTTGGATTTACGTCTGTCTCAAGTATGAGTCCAAGACCATATTCTAGTTGAGACCAGACCAATTCGTCCAAAAGTTGGGACCAGACCATTTAGTCTGAATTCATCCCTCCAAATCCATAACAATTTCCCATGGTCTTAAAAACATAATCTAGAACAGTGTTTCCAACACTGCACATTTTGTATATCTGACACACCTATTTCAAGTCCTGTAGTTTCTTGTTATGAACTCATGAGTTAAATCAGGTTTGAATACGGAAATACACAAAATGTGTAGTGTTGGGGGAAGCCCAGGACCAGAGTTATGAAATACTGATCTAGAACTTGAGATAGACTTGAGTCTGGTCTTGTCTGGAGTACTACAACACTAATACTTCCCTTTCTACTTTTCCACTGGAGCTGGAGCCAGAGCTGGAACCGGTGCTCATCTAAGAGTGGCACTCATTCAGAACTGGCATGTTTCCACAGTTTCACCAACATATGACCAGACTCACTTGTTACAGTTTCACCAACATATGACCAGACTCACTTGTTATCTCTTGCGGAAGGAGAGTATTGATCTCTTCTGCCAACCATGTTCATGTTGTTAATTTAGTTCGCACAGCTTTTAAAAACAGCGGATTTCAAACTGTGACCTTTAAGACGCTCCGCTTACTGATGTCATAGCTTCCCATGTTCAATACAAGCAAGATTTGTTTTTGATTGGAAAAGTGCAGCCTAGTTCACAATTGGACACCAGCTCTGGTGGGAAAGTGGTACCTGTCTACAGCCCGTGATACTGTGAAAGACACCAGCATCATCATGACACTATAAGACAGAAAGTCCAGAAAGTTGGTGTGCATCTATAAACATTGTTGGAAAACACTGTATGTAGTCTACCGTAGACAAATATGGTAGATGTGTTCTAATGACCATGTTCTCTGTGGGTTTCCTTATACAACATTCCTGACAAACAGTTTACTAAAATAAATTTAAAAGTAAACCATCTGACAACAAATATTTACACATAGCCCTAATATATAAATAATTCCCTTTTGAACTTCCTGTCTAGGAACTGCACATATTACAGTGGACTGATCTCCACATGGTGACTGTATGGCACAATTCACATCTGTGCTAAGATATAAAGACAAATTACAGCTTCCACAAAAATTAAAGACCTTTCTCAACAAGGTGAAAAACATTTCCGTTCACAGCTTCATTTTATCCTGCCGGGTCCAAAGTTCATCCATATTAGACTAAATGGCCTGCAAATGATCAACCTCATTGTCAAGCTTGCCTAAGCTCTAGGCTACAAGACCACAGATGACGTAAAACAAAAACAAACAGTGTGTGTTCATGAGTCAATAATGAACTAGTACTCTTGTAGCAGGTGGTGTATTACTGAACTCTCCCAGAATGGTATCAGAGCTACTGAATAGACAAACATGTCCCACAACTAAGCCCTATTATGTCTTTAACTGAACTCCAGACAGAGTAAAGTCTATTCCTTCTCTCTGTGGGTGAATCTGTCATTCTCCATACACTCAAATTGTCTGAGTTTGACCTTATGGTATATCCTTTGTTGTATCCTGTAAGAGAGGAGCGTCTAAGGGAACATTTACACTAGTGTTATCAAGTCAGTACAATTAGAATAGTCTTTTTCTTATTCTGGCTCGTAACAGTATTCACTTTAATAATGCAATTATAAGGTTCTGACCCCAAATTACACCTGAAATGCAATTGGGGTACCTCAGGGTTCGATATATGGCCCCTTCTTCTTTTTGATAATGTACACTCTCTGTGACTACTTATTTACTTAATTATCTCATTCATCTCAACACACACTGTGTTTAACTGGTCTATAGAAGCTGATTTCATGCTGCTGTGGTTGTAGAATTGACATGGCCAGGGTGGAGATGATACTCTATTTAAGCTTGACAGAGTTTGTCCTTTCCAGTTAGGCTTTGCTAAAGAAAATGTTTTGCTTATTGTGAAAGTAGATGCTATCCATAAAGCCCAAGAAGAAAAAACCCTCTCTATCTGCTCTTCCTTTGACCAGCCACCCAAAACCACTGACCTGTGTATGAGTGTGAGGTGGGTTTGGCCCAATGTCATAATAGAAAGATCAAATCTCCACCCTGGACACTAGACAGAGAATACACACACAAGCAATCCTTCTTCAGAGGAACCTGCATCCACCCACCTCCATCTATACAGACATGCTAACAATCATCAGTTTCAGGCCATATGACACAGAGACTGGTGTTCGTTTATTAAAGGTACAGTGTAACTTGATCTCAAAATCCTTGGCTTTCACACTGACAACAATGTAGCAGGTAAAAAGCTACAAATCTAGGACAGAATATTACCAGACGCTGGTGAATCAGACTGAGGTGGACCAACATTAAGCTGAATTTGACCTGAGTTTCACCTAGTTTTGGTTCACTGGTGAACAGAGAAACAGAGAGTCATCAGAAGTGGGAAGAGTTTGTTGCATAAAATTCTCAAATCCATTTACATGAAAAGAAAGCTTTGCTGACCACACTAACTAACAAATACTTCAGCATATTTACAGAGAAAAACAAAACACATTTAAAGTCGATGCAGCTACAAGACCAATAGTATTTCCTTTGTCTTGACCTCTTGAACCTCTTGTTAAGTAATAAAGTCAGATCTAGGGTCAGGTGTTCTTCTTGTTGGTAGACTAAGAGTGGGAGAACTGCTCCTAGATCAGTGCTTACAAAAAGGGGAAGTTTGACATCTGCATATCCATGAAAAACAATCAGAGGAAACCACTCTCAGCTTGCTGGAGTGCCTGCTCTGCCAGCAGCTCCAAGAACAGATTCCCACAGACTGACTACAACCTCTTTGAAGATCCCCTTTCAAAAACACCCTGATCACATGATATTGTCTCTCCATGAGAGATGCCAATTTTGTTGGCTAAGAAATTCCATAACGATTGTGATTATTTAAAAAAAGGGATTGGAAAACTACATTTAATCGAATCTTATTCTACTCTCAGTTCTGGTTACTACACTGAATATCATCAGGCAATATGTTGATTCAAAAACAACATTTGCCCAGCCCTTCCTCCAGCATGTTTTTGAGAGGAAATGGCCATTTGATCATGATGGCTCAAGGACATCGACAAGGACATTTGTGTCAATTTACTTTTACATCAAGGTAATAAGAAGAAGATCAGTGATCTTGTCTCTGAGATTTCAGAGTAAATGTGTCCGGCCACAGGATGAAGGTACTTCCTGACAGAGGAGTTACGCAAGACACAGCAGCTGACCTGGATAGTCACAGTCAATTTAACCCAACACAAAAGCACTTCCACGCAAGTAATTGCCTCAGAGAGAAGGCTTATGTAAGATCAGTCATCTGTGCATGATTGAAAAACATCCCTGCTATCCCCACGATTTCACTCTGACTCCCCCTCGGAGCAACACAGGAAAGCAACAGGCTTTTACAAGGAAAAAACTATGGGAAGAGGAATGTGGTGGTCATAAAAAAAAAAAAAACACAAAACTGCCTGGGATTTTACAGTTTCTCATTCAAAAGACAGTTACAACTCTTTTATGCTCTGGTATGATGACAGATGCAAAAAGATGACAACCTCAGCAGGTTTTAAAGAGAGTTCCTTGAACCAGAATAAACTCAAGAATAAAAAGTCCTAGGGTGAATTACTCTAAAGTGGGACAATATTTCAGTCTGAATGGCAAAAAATGGCCCACTTTAGGGCAATTCACCCTATGTCTTTTTGCACTTTTGCAGCTTTACAGTTGTAAAAAGATGACAGAAAAATGATTTGGAGAAGCAGAAGGAGCAGTAGCGGGACATGAACTGCTAGGCCAATGACTAAGCCTAGGCTTAAGCCCAATCCCAGACTAAAATGTAAAATGTTTCAACTGAAAGAAACTTGCACTTATCTTAAAATATGGCAGTGCCTTTGTTTGTTTGTCTCAAGATGCACACCAGTATTAGTTTTTCCTAAGGTATGTTAAGGTCGCTTAAATGCAGGGTATACGATTTTTCAGAAATACCTCAGAAAAAGATTTAGGCCCTTTAGCAAAACAACTTTGTAGCCAATCAGCAGTAATGGGCATGTCTATTCATGACGTGGAGGAGACAGTGTTCAGTGAACAGCCGAGCAAAGAGTGACAGAAAAATGGGTAAAATGTCTGCGGAACGATAAGGCAAGAAGTATGACCTGTGTAAATATCGTATCAGCTTTCCAGCACTGGAGAGAACTCAAGGAGAGTCCCTGATCGGACTT
Organism: Enteromius afrohamiltoni; assembly: GCA_034779775.1. Lineage (NCBI taxonomy): Eukaryota > Metazoa > Chordata > Actinopteri > Cypriniformes > Cyprinidae > Enteromius > Enteromius afrohamiltoni. Next base: position 19,328,924 of record JAUYWG010000033.1, read on the forward strand.
GTTTTGGTTCTTCTTGATAGGTGAGTTACCTTTGAAAATCATTTGAAATTCATGTAAGCATGTCATAAATTGCTGCTTAAGCTACGTGTGTGTGGGGCGGAGCTATCAAAGGGGCAAGACCTTTTCGGGGTAGGGGAGTGTTTGTTTTGGTGATTTCAAATAATCAACATTGGCTTCCAGAAATCTTACACCCTGCCTTTAAACCAGGCTATATATATTTAAGTCCCGCTTAAGTGGATCAAAAAAGCACTTGGGTTCAAGTAATATGCCTTTACTGTAAATATTTTTTATAGTATTTTTTGCAATTAAAATGAAATACAATTAGTTCATACTGAAGTATATTATTTGGATTTAATAGATTCTGGGTACCATTCAGTTACTAACATGTACACGTTAGTTAAGTAATATTAACTTTGTGTCTTTTTTTCTCTTCTAAAGATTGTTAAAGTGTTTGCTAGGCAGCGGACACCTTAAAATAAAGTGTTATCAGAATATTATCAGCTATAGGAAAATATAGTACAAAAAATACAGCATAACTAGTGGAGGCTTGTATTGTTTAAAGGTACTCTATAGTTTAAGAATGCACCACAGCCCTATTTTTCTTTTAGCCCGACCCTTAAATTGTCAATGTGACCCTCAGAGAAGACATTCTCTCATACATACCTGCCCTCACAGACTGTTTAGATTAGTGTATTTGCCACACAGGCAATCGCTACAGGTGCAGAACACATCCACACACTGAGACCACACTGCCAGAAGGGTATTGTGGGTAATTTGGTTATGCAGATGACACGAGAATCAAAAGGAGGTTGAGGCGGTAAACAGGACTGTCACCACGGGGAGCCCAGCTGTTGTGGAGTCTGGCCTTTTTCCTCCTTGAGTAATGTGCAAATCATTATCATGAGAGAAGCGCACACACACACATGCACACAAAAGACAGTGTGGTTACAACCGTCTGAACAAAAAATAGAGCCATGCATGAGAAAAACAAAACAAGAGCTTTCTCAGACAGCTCTACTTATATCATCCTTCAGCTGTGAAACACACACGTGATCTGTTTCTCAGGTAAGCTGCTTTAAATGACGCTGTTCTCGATCCTGGAACTTGGTGGTGTGAAATTGTGTTTACTCCGCATCAAGGCTGAATGGAGTTGTTTGTCTTCTGTGAGAGCTAACTGTCTTCCTGTGCTGGACGTCCTCCTCGACACGCCAGCCACCCACAGTCAGTGACTGAAGCACTAGGTGTGTGTGATCTGCCAAGTGCACTGCGGTGTGTAGGTGTGTGCTTCACAGTTGTCATAGCACACTGTTATAATTGCTTGAGGAATACAAAGCGCTTTTTTAACTGCACATACGGTCAGAAAAAAATCGAACCAATTAAACTTAAATATTCGGGTGTAATGAGACATTTCTGTGAATAAAACATGACTAATAGAGACAAAGGTCAGGATTAGCTTTACAGTACTATGGTAAATTGATAAACAAGTACCATATTGCACACGCCATGTATTTGCATGATGGTTACCATGGAAGTGTTATGGATGATGTAAAAAGCCCATATCATACTTTGTTAATGGATTATATATAAAAAAAATAATAATAAAATGTTATGTCAGAGCTAGTATGTTGATATACAGTATAGAGGGCGTTACAATGCTACAGATGTGCCCAGATTAGTGTTTAACAAGTTTTTAGCGCTTGATTATTATTACATAACTTCCCGTGTGAAAAAAGTTACACTTTTAGCATGCTTTGAAAATGAATATGCTTATGTGTGAGATGAATATGTTTTCAGACTCTGCTATTTGCAACTACATGAAAATGTTTTACTAAAAATGTATATTAAACGGAATTAGCTAACCATCAGAGGTCTTACATTTCACCCGTTTAAGAACGTCTTTACACGTCATTTTATTATAGTATATACTAATGTCATTTATATTCAAAATTATCTTGTTTTTATTTGTTGTTACATATTTGTAACAATGACATAAGTTGCATTCAAGCTGCATTTACTTTAAAAGTAATATTGAACACAACCGCAATTCATATTATAATCAAGTACTTTACATGCACTTTAGTACGCATTAAAAGGAGTGTATTAAAAATAAAATAATGTGATTTGCTAATGTGCGTTGAGTGAAACGTTTGATTGAAATGCAATCCTACTTAAATCCTTTTTAAGTACACTTAAGTGGCCTTATTTTTAACTGAAATTATTTTATCTGCAATAACTTTAACGTTTTTTGTTTTTTGTTTTTCTTGTAAGAAGTGAAGTACACCACAAGTGTTAAAGTACTTCACAAGGGTTTACATCCTTTATGCACATTAATAATACCATGGTAAATGATTATCGTCATCATATATGACGTGTTTGCATGGTGCTACACAGAATAATACATATCTCATAGTCAGTATGTTGTGGACCCTTCAAAATAAAGAGTTAAAGCATGTTAAACTGACAGTCTGCTAATACTATGCACTGGTAGTTGACATGTAGTTATTATTAGTAACTTTTATTTACTCATATTTTGTAACTTATTTCATAAAATGAGTATGGAACTTTTACTGTACTGTAGGTGAAAAAACACCACTACATTTAACTAAAACTACCACGGGACGTTTGAGTCAAAAGCTCCGCCGGTCCCTCACCGTCTCCGAGCTCACGGATGTCCTGAGTTTCTCCACCGCGGGAATGTGAACAGGAATGATTTCTCCGTTCCTCTCCGGCACCGGTGGCGGCGGCGGCGTGTCGTCCCGCATCATCTCGTCGCTGATTTCAGCCTCGTCATCTCCGCACTCGGGCACCGGTATGCCCCCCGTGACAAACTCCTTCAAGCACTTGAGCTCGTGTTTCTTCAGCAGCTCGTCGGTGTCGGCGTCCACCACTACGAGCTGAAGGCACCCGTCGCTGGCGCGTATCCTCGCCACGACCTGCTGATGGCTGTCGCTCTCCACGCGCTCTCCGTTCACGAACACCAGCCTGTCACCCGCGCGAAGACCGGACAGCTCGGCGGGGGAGTCGGGCTCCACCAGGCGGATGAACTGGCCGCTCTTGCCCTTCTCTCCGTGCAGATGGAAACCGTATCCGTTGTCGCCCTTCTCCAGGACGCAGAGACGCGGGCGAAGAGTCTGGCTGGGCATCACGCAAAGTCACCTGTTGATTTAATATGACGAATAAATAGAAACGAAGGGAAAACGAGAATCCTGCGCTCGGATGTGCTCACGGATGAAGCATGTTAACGCGCTCGGCCACGGTAAATGAAGAGGTTTGTTGATAAAGTGTGTAAAGAAAGTTCTGTTGTCCGAGTGTGTGATCGGCAGCACATCAGCATCCAAATCCAGCCCCTGGAGGAGTGACTCCTCTAGAACCTCCTCCTCCTCCTCCTCCTCCTCTAATGGCTCTCTGCACGCATTTAAGAGAAAGCAGGGGTAATCGCTAAGGCACTATTATATAAAGTAATATCATCAGCAAACTTCACCAATTATACAAATGTCCCCCTGGAGTTTTGGAAGTTAAACAATGGATTTGGCTATCACGCATAACTCAGTTATTATACTGACAACTGATTTATGCAATGTTCATTTATATAAAAATATGACAACTGCTGCAGTTTTATTTTCTCCTTTCAAAACAACAAAACAAATAGCAAAAAAAAAAAAAAACATAGTTCGAAAAATCAAGGTAAGCAGAATATTTTCCTATTCTATTCAATGGAATTGAACAACAACAAGAAATAATAAAAAAAAAAATAAAAAATAAATTAAAAAAAAAATATATATATATATACACACACATTATTTATACACATATTTTTCTGCATAACAAACAAAAGTTTTCTTTTTTCTTGCATTTTATCTTCTTCTTCTGGCAGATTTCATGCCCTGTGAAGAAGTGAATGTGGGCTACACATCAGACCGAAAGAAAATGAATGTCAAATTTTTGACACCAGGTGAATCACCTTTATGGACATGCTAGTCAAGAGGCATGAGTCCAGCGCCATGGGGGGACGGGGCAGTAATATTTACGGGTCTGGTCACTCCCATTTTAATAACAAGTCACTTTCCTACATATCTCTCTCTGTAACGGTAACAGTTAGTCTATACTTTTTTATAAAAGGGCTGCAGATGAACCAAACCCACAAAAAAACTAACATGAACATAAACACACATAACATAATTAATACAAAAACCCAACTGTCTTGCTTAAATGACACAAAATAAGTAAACTCTAAAGAAAAACCCATAATTCATTTATTTTAAATAGACTTGACCTGCAATCGGTTCATTGGATAAACGCATTCCTCATTGCTAAGATGCTTTGCTCTATTCTACATTAGATATATACAAACCGGATTAAACTGAGAAAATGTATCATTTTAAGGGAAAAATATGGTGAATCAAAATGTCATGGTGTCAACAAATCCCAAAA
>JAUYWG010000033.1:19356910-19405042 GCA_034779775.1 Enteromius afrohamiltoni
CGTGTCAAACACAGAGCCCCCAGGCTATAAACCTCTATTACTATTTCATACAGATCTCATCCATCTTTGATATTCCTTTAATCCCTCATCACTTATTCAGCTATGAAATGCTTGATTAAGGAAGAAAACAATGGAACAAACCGCATGGGGCACGTGACGGGGACACGGAATGCCATTACCATGGCAACACATGCATTTCCACAGCCAAAGCACTCTCTCCTTCAGTGCACAGCGCTGAGATACTTTGTTAATGCATTTTAACACAGCCTAAAAGATTGAATTATGAGTATATGTCCTGGACTTGTTATGCATTTTCTATTACAATGCAAAAATAAAAATACAATTGCCTTGAACAAGATGTTAGCATGTTTCATCCACCCAAATGTTGACCTCAGTTTAAATATCAGGACTTCAAGATCATATCAAAATATATATTTAATTGTAATATTTGCTTATCAAAATGCCTATTTAATGAAAATGCATCTTTCCATACAGTTCTCTTCTAAATGAATACTAAGTGATATTTAATATTTTCAAATTTAAATTCTCCAATATTATACACAGAAATAAACAGCAATATAGTTTTTTCTAAACATTTTAATATAGACAGATAGATCTGTCTAGTCTTATTGAGAAAGTTTTGTCATGTATCGTTTCAATAATACAAAACAGCTACAGAGAAAGAGAAATAACGATTCACCCAGAGGAACCGATGTGCCTCACAACTCATGTTTCTTTAATAAACTCATTTCCTGTCATCCTTCCTCAATACATCCACTGTGCACTTTCCACAAAGTTCTTTAAAAATGTAAACGACAACGACGAAATAGCTTGATTCTGGGTATTTGAGTATTTTAAATCCACCGTGTCTCTGATATTCTTGTCTTTAGATACAGCTTGGAGCACTCCGTTGGTATTTTGTGTTTATTTTATCACACACTTAGCGAAAAACATCTCTGTTAAACAAGCCACATGATTTAAAAAAGCATTCACATCTGTAGCTCAGTACAAAACACGGCTGTTAGATTTTACCCTCCTAGAAAAACAAACAAAAGCTAGTTAAGATGGTTTCTTCACTGGATGTTGACTGTTGCAGCACTGTAAGTACAGTAACAAATATTTCCTGTAGGTCTGGTTATGATCTCAGTGTGAACATATAAACAATTTATAAAACATATAAAAACCCTGCCACAAATTAAGCCCACGGACACATTTAAAGCACCTTTCTTTGAAGAATGAGTCAATATACAACAACCTCAACCATCTCTCTGAATGAATATAACACCTCCACCTCCGTGGAGGTGCAGCCATGTACAGCATTGTACTGGTTTATCCCTACAGCTCTCTGGCACTGGTGGGTGTGTGACTTCCTGTACAAGAGCCACAGTCACAGCTGATTAGCTTTAGAAAATAGAAACTAGCAGAAGATACACAAAAAGACACTACGAGAGATGGATGGATGGATGGATAGACACACACAGATAGACGGATGGATGGATGGATGGATAGATAGAAAGACAGACACATAGATAGATAGACAGACTCATAGATACAGTAGATAGACAGACACATAGATAGATAGACAGACTCATAGATACAGTAGATAGACAGACACATAGATAGATAGAGAGACAGGATGGTGGTGGTCACCTTGTGCATGAGCTCTTCATTGTAAGTGAGGAGCAGTGTGCTGCTGGACGGTGTGTGTCCGTCCTCTGTGTCTGTGTCCACTGGAGAGGAGCCGTACGCGCTGTCAGGATAAGCAGGCTCTCCCTGCTCCACCGGCTCCAGCTCTGAAGTATTCTCCATCATCAGCAACATGTGTGAGGCACTTCTCAACAGCAGATCTTTGACAGTCATTGTGACTTTTCCTCACTGACTCGCTCGACTCAGAGGTGTCACACCGTCTCTTACCCTGTCTCTGATGTGCAACGATGACTCATGCCAGAGTCTCTTATAACCTGATGAAGTTTACACTATTAAATATTTAACAGTAGTGCTTCCTGTGGTGTGCAGTACAGGACATGTTTATGATTATAGTAGTGTACACAACTGTGCTCACTGTAGCAAAACAATTTAGGCCATTCCTGTTGTGTTGAATGTAGTGAACTACATATGAAGTTTTAAAAATGAATATGATTTCATTTTAGTGTAGAAAGCTTTGCTCAAACTTAAGAGAGGGCACCTGCTAAATCAAAGTTTCTCAACCCTGGTCCTGGGCGCCCCCCAAAACTGCACATTTTGTATGTCTCCCTTATGAAACACCAATTTTAGGTCCAGGAGTTTCTACTAAAGAGCGCATGAGTTAAATCAGTGTATTTGATTAGGGCAGGGGTGGGCAAATTAGATCCTGGAGGGCCGATGTCCTGCGGAGTTTAGCTCCAACCAACCAAACACTCCTGCCTGTAACTTTCTAGTGATGGATTAGGGAGATACAAATAATTTGCAGTGTTGGGGGGCGCCCAGGACCAGGGTTGAGAAACACTGCCCTAAGTGAAGGACTGAAAGCTAGCTTTTTAAAAGGATAAATTTTATCCACTAAATGAGCTAATTCTAAATTTGATGCCTGCTACAGGTCTCAAAAAAGTTGGCAATTTTTGTGATATCAGGTTGGTAAGGGACAAGGCAGAGGACCTTTGTTGGATGCCCGTGGTCTTCAGGGCCTCAGATGCCACTGTATCACTCATCATGTTTCTGTCATTGACATTTCTAAATGGGCCCAGGAATACTTCCAGAAACCACTGTTGGTAAACACAATTTGTCGTGCCAACTAAAGCTATCATGCAAAAAGGAAGCCACATGTGAACATGGTCCAGAAGCCCTGTCCCTGTCATGTCCTGTGGGCCAAGGCTCACAAGGCTTTAAAATGAAAGTGGAAGTGTGTTCTATGGTCAGATCAGTTTAAATTTGATATTCTTGTTGGAAATGATTGACGGTGTGTCCTCTGGGCTAAAGAGGAGGGAGATCTTCCAGCATGTTATTATGTTCCATTCAAAAGCCAGGATCTCTAATGTTATGAGGGGAACATAAGAGCATATAGTGTGAGCAGCTTGTAGCTGTTACAAATAAGTGACTTTGTAGTAGAAGATTCCGGGTGCTAAACTGGCTATTCAAATTCTGCACAGGTGGGTCGTAACCAGGTTATGTGCTAGAAGAAAAAACAGGAGCAAGAAACAAAAAATAGAGAATAGGAAATTTTATGAAATCCGCATTTGAACTCAAACAGGCTGTTTATTAGCTTATCAAAAGTTGAAGACCACAGCATTAAAAAGATAAAATCTCCACAAATATATGGCTTTCATGTCATTATTCTTCAGGCAGTCACACTGTGACGATCTCCTGTTAGTAAAGGCAAAAAGTCTTTCCGTCTTTGAAGATGGCAGGATTATTGAGCAAGATTGCAATGCTCCGTCGCTACCAAAGTTGAACAGTCATTTTACATTTCTTAAAAGATTCTGAGAGTTATGGGATGAAAAAGTCAAGTGGTAGTCCGTGAAGACACAGGCTGACCCTCGATCCAAATTAAGACCCTCACTGATGTTAACCGCAGCCCAGTAAGCGCAAGATAGCAACTGTGAGAGAAGGGCTTCAAGAGCATGAAACGTTTTCAAAGGCCACATCTCCTAACACGCCACAAACTTGCCCATTTGGAATTTGCGAGGGAGCACCAAACATAGGACATTGAAAAGTTTTATTCTCTGATAAGAAAAAATTAGTCTTGATGACTTCCAACTTTACTGGCATGGCAAGCAACCTCTCCAGTGGGGTCTTTCTATGCGGTACAGTTGAGGAGACTCCATCACGATCTGGTTGAATCTTCATGTTACGCAGGGCATCAAGCGGTTGCTGGCTATGTGCACATGCTGCAGGGGCCTCCCTCTTTACTGAGGGCTCTCGTCTGCGTGGTCTTTGGTCACGTTTAACCTTTTTCAAGCCCTGGTCTTAAACTTTTGATCATCAGAGTTTCCTTATTAGCATGTTTCTAGCAGAACACAAGATACATAACATCAACAAATGACCATAAAACGTGTAAATGCAACTATATGACTTTTTGCTGACTCTAAATGTTTGACTGGTGTAAGCTTTAGTAAAATGTAAATCAAATTAAAAGTGTGTAAATTAGGGGAAATTAGCAATTCATTTGTAAGCCTATCAACAAACAAATAAAACATGACAAAGTGACTTGATTTCACATCTTTATTGTGCCATCATGTGTCATCTGTTGCTGCCCGTTGGCCCTAAAAAGGTTCGGGTTCAACGTGTCTCGAACTTTCAGGTTAAGACTGATCTGATCTGAAGTTCACAGCCCACAGAGACCGAGTGAGACTGATGATTAATGTAAAAACAAAAGCTGAAGCAGCATTCTCAAGTTCTCACCGACAGCTTGAAATATGTTTTAAATACAAAAATAGCATTCATTCAATCATTCTTTACATCCTATTTTCACTTGTTTCTTTTGATACCACAAAAGCTTCATCGAAGCACGTACATGAAGATAAAAAGGACACTTTAAACCTAAAAAACAAAAACAAACCGTTTTCTGATCACTAAATCAAAACCTGAAACAGCCCCTTTGAAACACAGGGCACTTAAAATCTACCGTAAAAGAAGCATTGTATTTGCCAAATAAAAGCAGCATGTCGCACAAGACACATTTATTTGAACTTATGTTTCCTATTGTCTGTGAAGGTGAGAAAGCAAAACAGCACACGTAAATGGACAAACGTGGGCGATTGAAAACAACCAGCTATGATACATTAAAACAGACTCTATTCCAACTGTTTTCTGAATTTAAAGGGACCGCTCACTAAAAAAAAAAAAAATTCAATTCTGTTGTCATGTGCCAAAACCTGAATTACTTACTTTCTTCAGTGGAACACAAAAAGAAGCCGAACATAAGCCTTTGAAGCGGTCAGGCTCTAAAAAAAATACACTGCATTTAAAATATGAAGTTATACGATAGCTTTGTGTGTAGAACAGACTGAAGCTCACCCAAAATTTGAATATTCTCTTACGTCATTCCACACTTGTATGACTTTAATTCATCTTAGAAAAAAAAAAAGTATATATTTTTAATGAAACCTCCATTAAAATTCCATTCAATCAACATTTTCAAGCTTCAAAAAGGTAATCATAATCGCAGTGACTGTAGTGGTAAAATCCCAATTTGATATGCATTGTGCTTGCAAAAAAAATGTTTGTTCATTTTTTTGCATTTTTGCAAAAAAATCAGTTAGAGTGCATTTCTCATGGAGATCAATGCGGAAGTGGTTTTATTTTGGTTGAATGGATTGTAAGAAAAATCTTTTAGGTTTCATTAAAAATGCACTTGCTTTTCAAAGATAAACCAAAGTTTCAAAGCTTTAGAACATCATAAGGACGAGTAAATGAAGACAGAGTTTCCAGTTTTGGTTCAAATAAGTTACTAATTGAAAATCGCCCTTTTCGTCATGGAAATGTCATTTTTGCATATTCAAACTAGCCACATCAAGAAACTATGTGTTTGTTTTGATATTGACTGCTGGGTTTTTAATGCCAATTTAGCAATCCTCAATGGAAATGGGTAATATGTGGGTAACTTGAATTTGAACTTGGAAGCATGTGATTTTTAGCTTCATTTTCAGAAATGAGACCAAATACCATTGGTTCTTGAAGGTCTCATAATTTGACAGAATGGTAGCTTTTTTTTTAAGATATAGAGGAGATTTTCAGAGAATTACTTTGCTTCTCGAGACTGGAAATATAGCAAATAAGCCATTTCCATTCATTTAATTGTCTGACCCATCACTTCTTTTGTGCTTCACAGAAGAAAGTCAAAAAGCCTGACAGGATTATGTGAAATATTCCTTTAAATGCATTTGTTCCTGGACATTGGGACAGCTGGTGTAAGTCAAGTCTCCAGCTCTTGTGCTGTTCTACACCGGCTTCAGATTAAGAAAGAGTATTAAAAATTATTCGTAGTTGAGAACTAAACTGGTGGAAGACCAGAATTAAGTGTGAAATACTGTAACAAGGTATACAAGCATAAGTGTATGCATAAGCGATAGATCACAGACTGATCTTCAGCAGGGTCAGATCATCAGGCAGTCTCAAATATTTCAATCCATGTCCTCGTACTTTGCGATTTGTGTGCAGCTGAGCTAATGCTGCAGTAACAGATGAACCAGGTCCTCCAGGTGAAGTGTTTTTCAACTCAAAAGAACATTCAACGGCGACATAAAGTCACATTATTACAAAACTCTGATTATTTCCTGACAGATGGCGTTCGTTAGTGTTTGTTTTGTTGCTGTATGCGCTGATTCCATGCAGTGCTGCGTCTCCAAGCAGCTCAATCACGTCACGTGAGAGAATTTATCAATCCATTGGCAGAAATTCATGATGATTCTACAAGCTCTATCTCTTTTGCTGAGCTCTGTCATACAGTAAAGTGCACTTCTTCTGCTTCTGAAGTTTTGATATTAATGCTTCAAAATAAGCATAGCGATACAGCCAGAGGACTCCAGCCACTTGCCTCCAACAGCTTCAAATACCAATTTTGACCACTGTTTTACAGAGGAATGCATTTGCATTTTTTTCCCGTAACAAAGAATCAAAGTGTAAAATCGAGGGTCTTTGTATCATAAACCCACACCGTAAACTATGTGCTAATAAGACTCCGAACCTTGTAACAACGTATTTAGATGTCATCTGAACATTGATTTATAAAAGCAAGACTCATACATCTCCACTTCTGGTAGTCTTCTTGTGCAAATTTTAAGTTTTTTTTCTCACAGGTTCACCCTCAACCCGTTCCAGGCCTCAGCAGAAGGTGCCTTGACTTGTAATGGGACGGTCTTGAAGACCACGACTCGTAAACATCACTCTTGTTGACTGTTCTTCGGGGCCTTTGGCGTTCTGCTCCATTTGTTTGAGCTTGCAAGGCTACCTAATACGACCTGTTTTTTTGACTGGGCCCAGTTCTGATTTGGGGTCGGGGGACAATGAACTCCAAGAGGTTTTGGTGCAGAGTCCTGTGGTGGGACAGGAGGAGGTCTGCTCAGAGCAAATGTCTCCTGTGACCCAGAAAGCCCCAACAGAGCTGTCCACCCAGGCCTCCAGTGGCTTTCCCACCAGGGAGGTCTTCTTCTGCGCCTCCTGCAGGGCAGGCTCACTGGGCGGCAGCTTCAACACATGGGCAAGCTGCTGGAAGCTTTGTTCCAAATACACGTTACCCGGTGGACCTGCATGTACCCAACCATGGTCTTCTGAAGAGAAGAGAAAAGAAGAGAAATGTTAGTAGCCTGTAAATACTTATTTGCATTCAGAAACAAACAGGAAGCTACAACAGGCAATAGTCAAATAAGTGCTGTAATAATATATATACAATAGCTGATTTAGTTGTCATAAACTCTCAAGTATGAGAGTTTCTACACATATCTGAAGAAATAAGGGCCATTATTGTGGACTATGTTGTCAATCATGGCCTTACAAGGGCTGAGAGGTGCAGCTAAATACTGGGAGATAAACCATATCCTCAAAAAAATAACTTTTTAAAACAGTTTCTTTGAATAAATATCCCACATACAGCAAATTTGGACTTTTGAAACGGTACATGGTATACATGAGAAGAGCAGCCTTCTGCAGTTCAGTACAGTAACTGTCATCCAAACTGTAAAGTTCACATTGGGTAACACTAACAGAATGCACCATTATACTGACACTATGACCAAGCATTTTGCATCTTGTTTGTGAACAGTGACAAGGACTTTTCATTCTGATGGTACTGATATGTTCATTGACATAAATAATTTTGAGAAATTAACTAAAAGGTATTGAGTAAGTTACAGGCTCTCGCAGGAAATCCATTGTGTGGTGCTGTTTGTTGACTGTTTTCAGCAATATCAAAGAGACTGAGAAAAACTTCTCATTTAAACAGAATTTCACGCTGATGTCTTACCTGTGCGAAGAGGCTCACGTCCCTTGAAGGCCAGAGGCATGACCAGAAACCGAGCTTCAGCAACACGTTCCCACAACCGCAGCACACGCACCGTCCATTCTCCAGGCCTGAGGGGGCGCTGAAGCGGTGGCTTGTATTGCGTAAACTCTGCCTCAACGTCTATGCTGATGTCATAGGAGGCTGCTACTATGTGTGCTGGGTCAATCCACACTATGGTGGCTGTCAGGTTGGGTCCACGAGCCCATTTCTGAACTGCCACCGGCTCATCTAAAGGTCCCATAACACCACCGAAGTTACGGAAGATTCGCTCCTTTGGGTCCCATTCGGTTCCGACCTAGTATAAAACAGAATCCACAAAATGTACAATGTTAAACAACTCTCTAAACACATGTTTTGTTTCTCTTTTTGGAAATGTTTCATGTATGCATTTGGAAGTCTTAGGCCACTAGTATTTTCACCAACATAAAAAAAAAACGTATTAAGTTGAAGGTAACGTCTAGTCTATCTTTTACAGTAGCGTGTCAGTTGGAAATATCGATTTACATTTCCAAACATTATTTTTGTCATTAATTGTAATAATGCAGTGAGATTATTGTCTGACAACAGCCAGTGTGCCACACAGATCATCATCAGACTGTTTGGAATGACATGAAGTACCAAAACAAACTGAGACAGACTAAATCCAGAAGAACTGTGGCAACGTCTCCAAGATGAAGCAAAAAACCTACTTGTTGTTGGTGAAAATACTAGTGGCCTAAGACTTTTGCACAGTGCTGTACATTACAGATGAAATAATCTTTAGTCTTTATGTCTGTTAATTGTGACTGAAGTATACCAAATAATGTACAATGTTCTTCTCACCTCAAGGTTTTTGAGACGCTCAAACTCATGAAGGTTGTGTTCCAGCTGCATAGTTGCTTGAGGTACAGCCCAAGCCTCAAGCATCTCACGGGACCTGGTCACCAAATTCTGTACCTCCTGCCTAACCAGGTAACCCTGGAAACGGTCATCATAAAAATACAGGTGCACAGAGACTGGGTATCCAATAGGTTCAAACCTGTGGGTAAAACCAATCAAATTGAAAATCTAAAAACTAGATTGGATGTATGGTTTGACAGAGGGACTAGGGGTTGAAGGATAAATTGGGATTGAGCAGGTTTGGGCAGATTCTGTCCTTGAGGGCTGCTCTCCAGCAGAGTTTAATCAAACAGAAGTAGAAGCTTTCTAGTGATATTGAAGACATTGATTAACTTGTCCAGGTTGGTTTGATTAGGGTTGGAAGTAAACTCTGCAGGACAGTGGCACTCCAGGACTGAAGTTGCCCAGCCCTGAGACAGAGGGATTGGGATGGATTGGATAAATGGATGGACTGGCATTGGGATGGAAAGATGGAGGGATTTTAATGAAGGGATGGATTGGGATGGACTGGGATAGAGATATTGCGATGGATGGATTTGGATGGAGGGATAGATGAATTGAGATGTAATGATAGTTGGGATAGAAAGCTTGGGATGGACTGGATAGGTGGATGGATTGGGATGGATGATTTTGGTACAGGAATGGATTGGGACAGAAAGTTTAAGATGGATTGGATAGCTGGATAAATTGTTATGGAAGGATGGATTCTGATGGAGGGATTGATTTGGATAGACCGATTGGGATGAACTAGATAAATGTATGGATGGGGATGAAGGATGGACTTTGATAGAGCGATGTATTAGGATAGAATGATTGGATTGATGGATTGGGATCAAAGGATGGATTTTAAAGGAGGGATAGAATGGGTTAGAAAGATCGGGATGGACTGGATAGATGGATGGATTGGGATTGAAGGATGATTTTATGGAGGGATGGATTAGAATAAAAAACAAATTGAGATGGACTGCACAGATAAATGGATTGGGATGGAAGGAGGGATGGATTGGGGTTAGAACGATTGGGATGGACTGCATATTGGGGTGGATTTAAGCAATAGATATGAGGGATGGCAGGGCTGACTGTAAGAATGGATAGATTAGGTTCGAAACAAATTGGTCACCTGCAGGCCTCAGAACTGCTTTGAGAGGTCTCCTGTTTACGTAGGCCAAGTCTAAAGAAAGAGGAGTACGCTGTGAGGGCCACATCATTGAGTGACGAGACCCCATCTGCCTGCTCGAATAGGCTTTCCCAGTATGCTTTCAGTGCCACTGTGCCTGGAGGGTACTGCCCATACAGATGATTGTCCAAAATCTCAATAGACTCCTGGTTCACTGTGGACTCAAACTTACGGGCGAAGAATGTGGGCCTTGTTAGTTGCTGTCGGGGGAGAAAAGAGAGGTTGAACTGGCGTTAAAATCTATGATCTAGCAAGAAAAGGCAAATTTCTATAAAAAGCACTGGTTCTCATTCACTAATAATAGCAAGTAATGTACACATCGTTCATATGCATGTTTATTGAATGAGACCCACTTTGATCATTTCTGTATTGTGTGGCTTCTGAAGGGATCACTTAACGGTTCACTGACCTGTATTCTGATTAGGTCTGAGGGTTTGAAGTCATTTGGTGAACAGCCGCACCAGTCCACAATGTGCTTATACTGGCACTTGCAGCCCAATTTCCGGTTCCAGTTGGTCACGCGCAGATTATTGTCAACTAAAGTATCGCACATGTGGCTGTTTCCCAGCACTGTGTGAAAGAAAGACTGAAAACCAGACAGAGAGGAATTACTTAATATACCCTCAGGGAAACAGCACTTAATATTTACAGCTCAATGCTGTGCCAATTAAATAAAATTAACATGGAGTATCGCATTAACAGACATATGAATTTATGAGTCAACCAGATTGAATTCACAACAATAACAGTGATTCATCCAGCTTATTTAAGTGGGCCATATTATCTTGTATTATTTTATTTTAATAGTCCAGTACCTCAGCAGGCAGAAGAGCGTAGGTGTAAAACTGCTTGAGCCCCGTCACCAGCTTGTCCTGTGAGTTTACCACATACTCCACAAACTTGCGTGTGAGGGAGAACCAGTCCGAGCCTCCTGACACCTCCAGCCCCTCGGGGATGGTGCGCTCTCCCAGACGCCACATGTGGTTGTCACATTCATGGAACAGGCGGTCCAAACCCTGCTTTTTAATGAACCTACATGACAGGAGAGAGCAGGATGGTGACTGATGTCATGATAAACACTGTCACGGCTAGTTAGGCTGCATTATTTATTTGAGGGATGTCAAAAGTGTCAAGGCGGTGTAACTATCCCGAAATCATAATGAGTGACAGGAGGAGTCTCATTAAAAGGTGAAATTTCTAAATAGAAAGAAAAAAAAAAAAAAAAAAAAAAGTAGTTTGGCATAGACTTTTATTGTTGACCTGGAAATAAACCAACCAACCAACTAACTAACCAAACAAGTAATAATAACAAAGAACACTTGTATACCATTGTGTAAAGAATTAGTAAATTATATATTTTTAAATGATCTACAGTTTATTTCAATTATTACAGTTATTACAATTTAAAATAGAGGTTATCTATTGTAATACATTTTCAAATGTAATTTATTCCCCTGATGCGAAGTTGAATTTTTAGCAGTCAGTAAGTTTGATTCATTTGTGAATGAATTCAACCATTCCAATGAATGAATTTACTCTGATCCACAAAGTATATCATCTTTGATGCGTTTATAGCATCCCTAGATGCAGAAAGTATATCAGAACTAGTAACCCGACCTGGAATAACCTCAGAGTTGAATCTAAAATGAGTTTACCTTGCGTTCTCTCTGCCGTGAGACTTCAGGAAGTTCTTGTCACGGTTCTGGGAGAGAAAAGCCACAAGCTCATCATTGGTCCTGTTTTAGATGATAGTGAGAGAGGAGTGGAAAGAAGAGATAAAAAACGGGGGATTATGTCTGAAACCCAGTGCTGACTGCAGGGTGGCGTGGGTGACGTCTTCATCTGGAAGGAATTAGCTGCTGCTGTATCAACGTCTACATGTGCATCAGGCCATGTACACCATACTCTGCGTATTTAGCTTGCTTTAAGAAAGAAAAAGCATCAACAGCTGGCGGGATTGTGAAATTGTAAGGCTCTGATGTGTTAGAGAAATCCTCTCGAAACAGATTGCAGAGAAAGAGACCGATTCGCCAGCATCATCACGCTGGCACACAATGAGAGCGGCTCTGAGTTGACTCCTTCAGACATATGCTCAAGGGAAGGTTTCTCCATATGTATCTCTTAAATCAGTACCATCAATCCATCTCATGCCTTTTCACTGACCTCACAGCAATGCATTTTGGGATTACCTCCGTCAGAATGATAGACTTCATCCTAACAACCTTTTGAAATGGCTTAATCCAACAACTGAATAGTGCACGGTTTCCAAAACTGGGGTTCATTGGGGGATTTTTGATGGATGTGCCATTTTAACAGTTTGAAGACAGAGCGAAAACGTGGATTTTCAAACAATTTTTATCCTGTTGCGCCCTCTATAAGACCGGCAACTATTTGACGTTGACCTTAAAGGCGCTATACTTAAGTTTTTGACTCTACCAAAGCATAAAAACACCACACGTTTGCAGATATTTAAGAAACATGCTTGTTTGTCTGAAAAACAATGCTACTGTCAGTTACTCTCGTTTGAAAATGTATGTTCCATGTCAGAATGTCGGTCTCTGTTTTGGTTTGTGTAACCAACCCACTGGAAGTTTACCCTATTGTACTTTGTTGGTGGAAAACACGTCAGCTGCCAAACGAAAGAGGTTATTTCCTCTTAGTGTCGTCAGTCGGACTGGGTGAAACAAAAACCCTCTCCAATATTTTGTATTTGGATTGCAATAACTAATTCAAACATTACAATCCTGTCAATCCTACATACAGCACCTTTCGAGAGTCATGGCACAGCACTAAAGTTGACTAGTCGGTGTAACCCCTGTTTACCAGTAGTGTCTTTTTATATAGTGGGTACAAAAAATATTTAGACCCCCTAAAATTTTTCACTCTTTGTTATATTGCAGCCATTTGCTAAAATCATTTAAGTTAATTTTTTTTCTCAATGTACACACAGCACCCCATATTGACAGAAAACACAAAATTGTTGTCTCTTTTCAGATTTATTAAAACAGAAAAACTGAAATATCACATGGTCCTAAGTATTTAGACCATTTGCTGTGACACTCATATATTTAACTTATACTTAATTGCTGACCATTCCTTCTGATCATCCTTGAGATGGTACCTTAATTTGAGTCCAGCTTTGTTTGATTATACTGTCTGGACTTGATTAGGAAAGCCACACACCTGTCTATATAAGACCCTTAAGCTCACAATGCATGTCAGAGCAAATGAGAATCATGATGTCAAAGGAACTGCCTGAAGGGCTCAAAGACAGAATTGTGGCAAGACACAGATCTGGCCAAGGTTACAAAAAAATTCTGCTGCCTTTAAGGTTCCTAAGAGCACAGTGGCCTCCATAATCCTTAAATAGAAGACATTTGGGAAGACCAGAACCCTTCCTAGAACTGGTCGTCTGGCCAAACTGAGCTATCGGGGGAGAAGAGCTTTAGTAAAGAAGAACCTAAAGATCACTGTGGCTCAGCTCCAGAGATGCAGTCGGGAGATGGGAGAAAGTTGTAGAAAATCAATCATCACTGCAGCCCTCCACCAGTCGGGCGTTATGGCAGTGTGGCCTGACGGAATCCTCTCCTCAGTGCAAGACACATGAAAGCTTGCATAGAGTTTGCTAAAAAAACACCTGAAGGACTTCAATATGGTGAGAAAAAAGATTCTCTGGTCGGATGAGACCAAGCTAGAACTTTTTAGCCTAAATTCTAAGTGGTACGTGTGGATAAAACCAGGCACTGCTCATCACCCGTTCAAATACAGTCCCAACAGTGAAGCATTGTGGCGGCAGCATCATGCTGTGGGGGTGTTTTCAGCTGCAAGGACAGGACGACTGGTTGCAATCGAAGGAAAGATTAACGCAGCCAAGTACAGGGATCTCCTGGACAAAAACCTTCTCCAGAGTGCTCTGGACCTCAGACTGGGCCGAAGGTTTACCTTCCAACAAGACAATGACCCGAAGCACACAGCTAAAATAACGAAGGAGTGGCTTCACAACAACTTCATGACTGTTCTTAAATGGCCCAGCTAGAGCCCTGACTTAAACCCAATTGAGCATCTCTGGAGAGACCTAAAAATGGCTGTCCACCAACGTTTACTATCCAAACTGACAGAACTGGAGAGGAACTGCAAGGAGGAATGGCAGAGGATTCCCAAATCCAGGTGTGAAAAACTTCTTATTATTAAATATTAAACCAAAAGGGTGCTTCTACTAAATACTGAGCAAAGGGTCTGAATACTTAGGACCATGTGATATCTTTATTCTTTAATGAATCTGCAAAAATGTCAACAATTCTGTGTTTTTCTGTCAATATGGGGAGCTGTGTGGACCTTAATGAGGAAAATAAATGAACTTGAATGATTTTAGCAAATCGCTGCAATATAACAAAGAGTGAAAATTTAAGGGGGTCAGTTTATTAACCCTTATCAGTGAACTGTCAAATGTGTTTAAAAAAAGTTAACTATATTAACAAATTAAAAAATTAACTCAGAGGGAAATATTTTGTGTCTAATAGTCTCAGTTGACAAAAGTTTGGAAACCCCAGGACTAGTCAATTAACAACTTCAAAAACTGCATTTCTTTCCCATAACCCCATCTAAGGTGATACTGACCTGGTGGGGAAGTCAGTGGCACTGAGGTTGATGAAGAAATCCCATTTCCAGTCCAGCATGGACAGCAGGTCATGCATGCTACGTAGGTAGGCCTTCAGCAGACTGGCCCCGCCCCAGATGGTGACCATGCGCCATGGTGTAGCTCTCACATTGGGGTAGAGTTCGGCCAACTGCAGCACCTCCCGGTGCATATAATTTGAACGCTGCAAGGCACAATATAAAACATTCTTTAATCATCGCCAATGGTCTAGTAGATGAGTATACCAAGAAGTTTCATTTGTAGAGCGGTTCTAGGAGTCACAACACTTCTGCTGTTGGCAGGGGGAAGATTACTTGTCACGAATTCAGTTTGGCTCTGAAAGACTTTACTTTTAAGAGGCTAAAACCTGAAATAACTTCAAATGAAACACTAGAATCAGACGAGACAGACTTATAGAGAGAAGGAGACAGAGCAGATGTTGTGCCAAATCGTATCAGGGTGTGAGAGAAGTGCTCCTCCAGCAACAGGCTGACAAACCTTAGCTCTACACACACGTCTTTGTTCTCCAACATGTGGGCTGATGGCCACTGAGCTTCTGGAAAAACTTCAGTTCAAATCAAAACTCCATAGGGCAGTTTTTAAGGGTACGAAAGCATTTGGTGTGGAACAGTTCAGTTAATTTGGGGTCAAAGTCGCTTTAGCTCATGATAAGGTGGGCAGGACTACTGCTGTGGTTTGCAGTGATTCAAAATCCAAAGATTTAGACTGAAGCCAAGCATTCTTGACAGCCTGAGCCAAAACCTGAAACCAATGCTAATTAAAAATATATATATATATATATATTTTGTGTGAAATAGACGTTCTGTAATCAGGGTGACTTGACAATAACATACAGACTTTTGGCTCAACAAACGACTAATTTGCTGCTAGTTAATAGTTAAGGCCTTTCGCACTGCTTTATTTCCAGAACTAAAAGTACTGGAACAATTTTGTGCAAACTATTTTCCAGTACCATTTTGCTGGTTGCATTCGCACTGACAGTGGGCACTAAGAAGTGACGTATGCCCATCGACAGCAATGTAAAAATAAAATAATAACAACGTGAACAACAAGAAGATGGAGGATGTTGTGATTGAAGCTGTGTTTTTGCTGTGTCTCGCGGTTTTTATAATAATGGACATGGAATGCCGACGTATACGTAAAGCGATTAAAAGAACATTAAAGGAAGTCAACTGGCAGTGCTATAAGTCATTGAGGCTGATAGAAGCAGAAAACACCATAGACGATGTAGTCAGGTAAATGCTGTTTATAAAATAAATAAGTCAAAACAGTGCTTCCATCGTATGTCTACACAGCGCATTTATGCATTTAGCCAATCAGCTTAAAGTGCCCCTATTACGCCATTTCAAATATGATCTTTCATGCAGTGTCATGTAGCTGTATGTGAACATAAACTATCTGTAAAGTTGTGACGCTGACAGTGCACAATAAATCAAGTTTTTGGCTCACATTCGCTTAAACGAGTCGTCAGCAATTCGAATCTTTCTCTGTTACGAATCCACATCACTAAGTAACATATCTGCATAACGTCCGCCCACGTACTACGTCCCAAACAACTTGCCCCGCTCACAAACAGTACAATTTCTGCGTTGGATCCTGTGAGAGTAAATTTGTTTTATATGCCCTTCTGAAAGATGAATCTACAAAGAATGAGTGATTAACATCATTTTTTTCAACAACACCTCAGCAGTACAGTCTCTTGATGTGTTCACGTCATTTTACTGATGACTGCTTTTCCAATCGTAGAGTACAATGCGATATTCACCAAACGCTTGGTCTTAAAAGATGGATCAGTGGCCAGTTTATTTGGACCGGCTTGCTCCTCTGAACTTCTAGCTGTAAGTAAGATTAATAATTAATGATTGTATTTTCTAGCGATCGTTTAAAATACGTATTCGTGTACGTTATGTGCAACCCTGCACATGTCTTGGTAACCGGATAACTAGTTTAAGTAATGGTAAACGATGTTTAACGCAGTGTTATGCATTATACAATGTTAAAGTGCACAACATAGAGATGTGCCCGATTCACTTTCAAAAGCAAATTGCGAGCACTTTCCACGTTAGTCCGTGCTAACTAGTTGATGTATGCTCTCTGAAAGCATACCTAGTAATGTCAGAAAGACGGCGGTAGACAAATCACAAAGTACTGCGCCATCTGACCAATCACAGCAATAAGGGCACTTTAAACTTACGTCACTGATAGTTCCTGGAGCTATTTTAGACCGTACTCTGAAGTAGGATCTAATTTAGTTCCTTTAAACGGAGTTCTTGGAACAAAAATCATCCCTAGTCCCTGCGGTGCAAAGTGGGTAGATCCACAATATGGGAACTATCTAGTGCTTCCTGCAGTGCAAAAGGCCCTTAGTTGTTTTGTTTAAGTATTGGATAGGATTAGGGTTGTAGAATACAGTCATGCAGAACATGTGCTTTAAAAATACTAATAAACAGACAATAGGTTAATATGTTAAAAATAGGCATGTTAATAAGCAATTAGTTAACTCTTTCCCCACAAGCGTTTTTTTATTTTAAGTTGCCAACCACTGCCAGCATTTTTGATGATATTCACCTAAATTTGACGGCCTTTAGAATATTTTTTTATTCTTATATAAAAAAACCTCTTCTTTTAAACTTTTTTCTTTTCTATCTTCATGTGTTCATATTTTATCACCACTTGAATTTATCATCAAAGCCAATTTTTCAAGTGAAATGCATTCAGATGTCACACTCTTTTACCTGTAAATCATTATATTAATAACTGAATTTGCATTTAATAAACAGAAACCACTCTTTATGACAGAAAATAAGCATATTTCAGCACTTATCATGGTATAACCTATTCATAAAAGTGCATAAGCCACTCAATCCAAACAGCTTTCTGTTGATTAACACAAAAGAAAAGCTTAAACCATTGCTCAAACCGAGACCCTTGTTAAACTGAATTTATGGTTCATACACATGGAGCAAATTTTTGTTTTCAGTGATCTCTCAATGGGAAAAACCCTGTTGGGTTCTAACTTACCTTATCCACATGGATGTAGTAAAAATGGTCTTTGTGATAGATGGCTTTGAGGAGACGTTTCAACTGTCGGACGGCTCGTCCGTGAACCACCAGCACGAACACCACCCTGACGGGGTTCTCCACCTTGGAGAGGTCAGTGTCGGTGAAATCTGCATGCTGGACCGCACTGGAGATCACTAAAGGTGGAGGGGGAGAAAACAAACAAATTCTGTCAATGTCAAATTTTAAGCATGACTAGATGTGGATATAATTATCGAAGGAATGCAGTTACCATGCTGTGGGCAAAATTGGGGCAGAGACTGAGGCATGAGCTGTCCCGCTTGGTGCTGGCACACGATGTTGGCGATCTCCTGTCTGCACTGCCGTGAACCCGCACGGTGGAGGGCAGACAGGGCATCCTTGCCCGAGATCTCACATTTGGGCACAAAGTCACTGTTGGGGACTTGAGGAGCACCCTCAACGCTGCCCGGCTCTCCTGGTGCTATTAGATGGATTTTGGCCATTTCCCCTGTCCGTGATTCGCTGAAGTTACGGCTGCTCGAGGGATCATAATGGGCGGCTTTTTCAACCGCCACTCCATCTTCCGGCCCGCCCAGACTCTTGTCCTTCAGAGAGGCCTTGTTTCTCCGTCTAGACCCCCTTCTGATGATGGTGGTGACGGCGGGCTGGTCCTGGCGCTGCCTGGACTGGCCGTGGTTCGCCCCTGACAGGGCGTTTTGCCTCTCAAAGGCCACGGGGCCCAACTTCTGCTCCTGCCCATTGTGGTCGGGCAATTTCGACCGCCTGTGTTTCCGCTGAGAAGGGAACGGAGTAAATAAATCAGAGGTGTGAAACCGGATCCCTCCACATCAGCGCAAATGAGAAAATAAGATCAAACTTTATTCTCCGAGGAGGAAGCCTGTTTTAGAACAGACGGATGATTCACACTCTGAGAACAAACTTGCTGACGTTTCAGGGAGCCCAGAGGCAGAATGTGTTTGCTTTGTTTCTCATTTGTTGTTTCCCTGGCTCCAGTCGTGGCTATTATTAGTGGCGTTTAGTGGCGGGAATCAGTGGTATGTTATGAGGATAGTGACTCACACAAGGAGGTTTGGGTGAGAGCTCGGCCAACGCAGAAAAACATTCAGTGCCATTATCTTACAGTGGCATATTTTAGGAGCATTAAGATTTACTGCATTAAGCAAGAGTTATTGGGTGTTTCGCTGTGGGAAATCATCAGATGAAGTGCAAAGCTGTTGTGTGATGAGAGTTTAAAATGGGTGCTGACATGTCCGTGTATTAAACAGTTTGCTCCTTTGAGTATTAAACCCCCTATTAAATCAGAGATGCTATAAAAGTCTATTAAATGTTCCTAAAATTTACTGTATAGCTTTTAAAAACAGTGAGCATCTACTGGAGCTAATTATTCAATGTGTTATACAATGTGTTTTAGAGTTGATTTGACAGTGAAATAAACTTGAGGCCTGTTGTCACGGTACCAAAATGTATGCATTCAATACCAACACCAGTAAAAATCCACGGTGCGCTTTACTTGTTTTGAGGAAAAACATGCTAATTTAAAAAAAATCATAATAATTTTTATGTCATTATTTATAATTTTAACTCCTATTATTTGTGGGAAAACTTGAAACCCAATTTTAAAGAAGAAAGAAAAACAAGACTTGCCCAAATTGAATGTCTTTTAATTAACGTAATTTAACTTTTAATTTTTTGGTAAATTTAATATTAAAATCAAACCATGGAATGAATATTGTGTTTATTTCTTTAAGTTTTATTGACTTGTTTTTGTTTAAGTAGTCTCACATACATTGTACTAATGTAATAGTCTAACAGCAATATATTTTTGGCACAATGTCCAAACCGAACCTTTATTTTGATGGGTTGCCACGAATATGGCTCTGGTTTTACTCGAATGAAAAGGTAAAACGTGACTCTCAGAGCAGTTCTGGAGATGTTGTTTATGTATTTATATCCTCATTGAGGCGGCAGATGCTGAAATCACCGCGAGCGTCACATACGCTTGTGTAACATTAAACAAAACCGCAGAGAAACGCAGATTCAAATTTGAATCGACTTTTGCGGCTCAATATTTACAGATGCCAGTCCGTAATGAGATTTGATTTGTGTAATGACCTGCGTTTGATTAATTCATCCAAAGTCCATGACATTTCGCGCTGAACTGTAAATTCAGTTTTTAACTGGATTCCGAGATTCCATCTGCGTTTTCTGCATCGCGGAAATCATTGACCATACGCATCAAGAACCGGGTTCATCCCTAATATTAATGAAAATGACATCAGAATAATACAGGGGAGAATAATTGCTGAATTATTTTTATTTTCTTTGCACACAAAAAGTATTCTTTGGTTGAACCCCTAATGTCACATGGACTATTTTAACAATGTATTTAATGCCTTTTGGGTCTTGAACATGTCAGTTGTGTTGCTGTCTATAGAGGGTCAGAAAGCTCTCAGATTTCAACAAAAATACCTTAACAAGTGTACTAAATATGAACGAAGGTCTTCCGGGTTTGGACGAACATGACAATTAATAAAATGAGGATTTTTTCAGGGAACTATCCCTTTGAATAGAGTCTGTAATGTGATCTAATGTTACTTGACCCGAATATCCATGCTAAAACCTTCTTGTATATGTACTATTGTTACACTTCTTTATGACCTGGTAAAGAATTACGATTTATTGGTTCTGAAATAAATAAATAAATAAATAGGGACACATTCAAATCTGCAAAAGAAAAAAAAAGAGAACACATTCAAAGCTGTATTAAACTTTAGTTGTTTGGATAACTCAAACCCCTTGCACCTCTGACCCATATAAATTTCAGCTGCAGCAGAAGCAGGTTTTGACACTGCACTGATGTTTAAGTTGTTACTATGGCAGCTGACGTACACATACCGCACACAATCTGAACAAACAGATTTCATCACAGCGCGAACATTGAGTCCTAAACACCGGTGTGCGTAGAGCGAAGCGAACCTAAAGAACAGCATGAGAAAAGCCTTATCAGCACACCTGCCAGTGATACTCCAGCGCTGAGCACAAGCACAATGACTTGTGGCCACACGGTCCTAACCAACTCCATTATGATACACGTTTCCTGCACACATCTCACGAGATCCATGATAATGTGAAAATAAGATCAGAGCTAGAACAGCTCTTACTGTTATACTCGACACAGCCCAAGCACCAGACATCGATTTCACTGAAATCCCAATGGCACTGTCCCAGCGCCAACGCAGCTTGAAGCCAAATGAAGACGCTTTCGACAGAGTTTCTGTAATTCACGCTAAATTTAGTCCTGGATTCTTCAGGTTTTTGCTGATACCTACTTTATCCACATTTAGATGTTCAACAAAGGAAGCAATAAAGAACGCCGTAGATGAAGTCTTCAGGCAAATGCCCTTTATTAAAGAAATAAGTTGATACAATGTCTACTAGGGGTGGGCAACGTAACCAAAATCTTTTATCACGGTAGAAGCAATTGTCTACCTTGATAACGCTATATAATCACCATATAGCATTTTGTATCCTGAAAATGTATAAATAAATAATTCAAACACAAAGACCGTTTTATATAACGTAATTATTTAAACTGTTTACTCCAATGTATTGTAACTGAACGTTTTTTTTTGGAACATGGTAACCAAAATCTCAAAAGGCTTTTCACTTCAAACATGTGCCTGAGGGTAGCAGCACCATAAAGCATCAAAACAAAGTCCTGAAACAACATTTCAGTTGCTACTTTAAGTTGTGAGCCAAGAATACTAGTTGGGTCACAGTCTCTGGCTTCAGCACAGACCTTTGGCAAGTGACTATGTTGCCACTTGTGCTAAAGGCACGTTCAGACATAGAACTTTTGGCTGTAACGCAGAGATATTTTTTAGCCAAAAATTCATTTCATGCCGTTTGCACCCCTGTAAAGGATCAGTTTCGCTGTCAGTCGCCATGGTCTGCAGGTAGCTCTTTAGTTTCAACTCAATGAGGTGTCTGTTTGAAAGGAGAGGTACTTGCTGCTTTCTTTCCGAAGTAACTACCCCAACATTTGTGCTTCTTCTTAGCTGGAGCTGCTGGATCAGCTACCGGTTCTTCTGAGTAGCAAGGGGACTCTCTGCATTTTGATTCACAACCATTTTTCAATCTCAGCAGCAGACTTTGACATGATATCCTCAACCTTCTCCTCCTTGATGTACTTTGTTCTGAAGGTCTACAAAAGATGTCATGTAAAGAAGGTCTTCAGTGTCTGGATCAGCATATTTCTCATTCAAGTACTCCAGGATTTTGTCTTTTATGTCTCTTTTTTTTGTTTATTTAGTAAGTTGACTGTAATCCTCCTGTGGTGCCACTATCATTTCGTTAAACAGATGGAGCACAGGCTTTAAGACACACTTACATAATCTTCTCCTGATAGGGCATCAGTAAACTCAGTCAGAGGTCTTTACTGATGGATTCGAGTACATTCATGTCTTGTTTTCTTGTCTTCTCTCAGAACACGGGAAAGGGCTTTCTCTTGCTCAATTACCCTGTCAATCATTTTTTACCTTGAGCCCCACCTGTTTGCGGTTTCAGTTATTAATTGATGTACAGGCAAACCCAGTTCTCCTTGAGCGACAGCCAGCTCTCGCCTTCTCTTCCATGCATTACAGATGGTACTTACTACCTTCTTACACACGCCAACGGCACGATCCACCTGTGGTGGTTTCATACCTTTTTCTGTAAGAGAATAAAAAGAGAAAGAGAAAAAATGCTTGATTTATTTCAAGAAAAAATATTACGATTCTCAACAATATTACGAAGGTCACAACAATTCTTAGAAATCATTTTCTCGTTTTTAATTACTCACCAATTGCCAAATGAAGGCGATGGCCAAAGCATTGTAGCCTGGTCCAGTTGTTAAGCTGAAGCGCTCAGATGTTATTTGTCGCATTGTCAGTAGTAACGCAGACTTGCCGTTTTTTTGTAATCCCAAAGACTTTGCGCAATAAGATCGCCCGTGTGGTCTCCCGGGAAATACTACGTTTGTAAACATCTGCTGCACAGGAGCCAGTTGCGTGTGATGAAGTGTATCGTCAGACTCATATACGGCTGCATTGAGCATTTCGTCCGCTGATCTGTAGTCGTTGCGAAGTGAGCGACATCACAAAGCTCATTTTCCACTTCCAGTGTTTTCAACAAAGCTTTAAACCCCTCCTTTTCAATTGTTTGGATAGGTGCCATGTCTTTGCAAATGTGCGTTGTGATAGCACGCGTTATGTCTAACCATCTTCGAGATTTCTTGTCGTAGGGAATTGCATTTGCAAAAGACGCCATTAAGAAAGTTTGGGGCTTGCAAGCGCTCTGTGTTGATCTAGATGAGTGGGGTGAGGTTTGCCGCATTTTTTTACTTTGGCCATATTCGTTTGGATGCTAGGATTTGAGATGATAGAAAAGGTTTGACGCGTTTCCACCACTTGCTTAAACAGTCCTCTTGCATACCTTGCAAATCACGTTTGTCCATTCGTATCACTTTTCCTTTACCCAAACCAATTCCACACCACAGACGATGCATCTTTTTTTCTCCTTGTTGTTGGTTTCGTCACATGTAAACAAACTCACCGCTGCCGCACCGTCTTCTTCCATTGTCGAAGTGAATGTGTATTGCGTGGTTAACGTGCAACGTCACGTGATCTCAATCGCGATTAAAAACGATAGGCCAAAATCTCTATCGGTTGACAAACTTCTACCGGTTAATCGTGTCTACCGATATATCGCCCACCCCTAATGTCTACACAGCATTTTAAATCATGGTGGTTGAGGGCGTTTTTGTTCCCGTTTAGCCAATCAGTGTACACTACGGACAGTACTTTTTTTAGACCCTACTCTGAAGTAGTAGCTAAGTTAGTTCCTCCACATTGAGTTCCTGGAATTAAAATCATTCCTAGTTCCTGCGGAGCACATTCAAAGCAGAAGTAACACTGACAACCCTCCATGAAATCCCTCAGAACAAGGACATATGAAGTATACTTTGGGCTTTACAGACAAGCTCCTAATGTTGCCAAAACGTGCATATATGTAAAACAACCAAACTCAAAAAAACCCCCAAAACATCCATTTGTAAGACCAACAAAAGCTAACCACAACTTTGTGTGGCATGCTGATGTGGCTCTGGAAGTATGTAATGGGAGAGGAAGGAATAACAAGCGATTCCCAGCACTTTCTGCTATAGACACATTACACAGCAAGACTGGGTCTATGCCACACGTCTGCTGCCCACTCACAAGAAGCAATAGACTGTGGGAAGAGGTCTGACCAGCAGCCCTAGACCAGTGTCAGACCATAGAGCACCTGTGGGCCTCATTATCAGGAGACTTTCAAGCTCCAAAGTGAACCTATAGCTTTGCTTCAAAATACACCGAGTTGCCTAGTCTGGACAGTTCAGTTCAGAAAGCTTAAGGCTGTTCCACAAGAAAGAAAATGAACTGGCAGAGTATATTATACATTATTAGACATATTATAGCATATATTTAGAATTGCGACAAATATTTTAACCATTTAATATATTTAGATAAAGTGTAACTGTAACTGGCCTTTCGAAACCAATATTTGTGCTGTGTAAAGTATCGGGCCGCTATTTTGCCAACAACAGTATTTTATACCCACAAGATTGCACAAAACTTACAGCATAAAGGGCAACATTAAACAACATTTCATTGCTGACAATCAAATGGCAGCTGTCTGCACACTGTCTCTCACCAGAGTTTGCTTCATACACTCAAAAATAACCCAAAAAAGGGGAAGTATGAAGAGTTGTTGTCATAAATGGGCCTACACTGAGTGCAACTCACGCATTAGGTATAGAAGTTTCAACAATTTAATGATTCGTATACGGAGACGGTCTAAAAATTCATAGCTTCGTGACATTTCGTTCAATTAAATCATTCTCAAACGTGCTTTTGGATGTCAGTGTGGACAAAACACAAGAATGAAAGCCCATTTGCTCCCAGAACAATAACTATATTAACGCCCACACCAGTGGACAATGATATTCTGTTCATCCTAACCACACACTGCAGTTTTCTAATCTGACATGTTTGAGCTGCTGAGAAACCGAGCAGGTTTTGATTGGTGGTCAATGGTTTTAGTCATTCGTTCGGTGAAAGTGAATGCAGTTCTTCTATGTCGTCACTGTTATTGCGATTCTCAAAATTAGAGAGATATTTCAAAATGTAGCAATAGTTATCACTTCTTTATTTATTATGTAATAAAGCGATCCTGCTAGAAGAACTATATGACAGCGTATCATCTCAGTATCGGTTCAGTGAGGGGTTTTTTGTGCACTAATAAGAATTAAATGTTTTCTGACGTTTCAGTGTGGATGAGAAACTTTTGGAAAAATGCTAGTGTGGACCGAGAGCGCAGTAAGTGAATGTCCATCAAAGACTACTGACATGTTTTTGCGGTTAAGAAATCCTGTGATTTTTTTCTTTATTTTAAGCAATGCCTCAAAATATGAATAAAAATACATGGATGGAAACATGTGCTGCGTCCGAAATCACATACTTCCCTACTATATAGTACGCATAGAAAAACAGTATGCGAGGCGAGTAGTATGTCCGAATTCATAGCATTCGAAATTCAGTAGGCGAGAAGTACCCGGATAACCTAGTGCTTCCGCCCGAATTCTGTAGTACGCTTACCATGGACACTTTCCTATCCCATGAGGCTGTGGGAGATATTCGAAAAATGGGGGAAGCGGAGACGCGGCTCATTTCAAGTTTAAGTACCTCAGAAAAAAACGCTGTTTATTGTGATTAAATTACACTTGTTAACACAATCTAAACAAGCGGATGACTTATTGTAAGTTTAAATTTTCGCGCTGTAGTGACGACGCATGACACGTGACAACATCAATATGGCGGATGTAGTACGTCCCAATCCCATTCATACTACCCACATTCATTCTATATAGGACGGTCGGGTAGTATGTTCAATTTTAAATCTAGTACTTACTTAAGCTGTACGTGATTTCAGATGCAGCAATAATGTTTTCTGCACTATTAACGTAGCATATTTACTGACTTTTCATGCGAAACGTACAGGACTGATTCCTGAACAGAGCTGGACTGACATTTGATACAAAAGTTACACTAATACCTGTTCTGGATTTGAGCCATTTATTTCCTAAGAAGTACCAAATTAAGCCATTAAGGAACCGGAATCGTTAAAGAGGAATCAGAATCGTTAAATTCCCTCTGTAAGCAGCACAGGTCACAGCGACATCACACGACCTGCAGCAACCCTTTCTTCCAGTCTCAGACACCAAAGCCTGCGAAATCAATGGCCTCTTTCATCACACCGAGACTCCGAGAGAGAGGTCAGGGAAGCCTGCAGATGTGCTGTGCGTGGAATAAGGACAGCTTCTTAAGCGGGGATCAGTTAGGACGGTTGACTCGCCGCCGAACAATCAGTTACCCGACCTCTGCGTAAAGAGTCTTCGTTATTTCTGAGTGGGTTCGGGTCATTATGTTTACACAAACAGTTTCGAATTAGATTGCGTGTTAGTTGAAATCCCCTTTTGAGTTTTAGATTCTGCGGGGTGACTCTTGGTTGAACGAGGACGACAGCTGATATCAGGATACCTTGGGGCTCATACTTGCCGGGCTGTACACCTGGACGGTTACATTCAATAAAGAACGGCCTCCGAAAAGAAGGGTTTCTTTAGCAATCAATCACGCTAATGGTAGTGCAACAGTACCATGTGTCCACTATAGGAATCAGCACAGAGAAATTTCAGCCTCTTCATACACACGAATGGGTCTGATGCTGGAGGACAGCAGTGAAGTAAAACGTGGAGAATCCGGACACGACAGCACATTCCTGATACCCGTCACAACTCGTAACCTTTCTCAAACGCGTTCACGTGTTACTCAAGAGTCCTTGAGCGGCAGACAGTTCTTCATTGACTTATTAGTTACGCAGCCTTCTTCTAAGTTCACTCACAGTTACAGTTCACTTATTTCTGGGCCAGCCATGCTGGAGAAACCTGAGGTTAAGCGTTTGGATCAAGGGCACAACGATTATCGTTCCTAAATCAACCCAGCTGGGGTTTGAGCCGCCTCAGATGTTTAAACACTGCAGTCGTCCGACAGCTAGGTTCATTTCATTGGCGGCGGTTTAGAAACCCTGTCTGACGAGGCAGGAAAAAAGCGTATCTTAAAGTCATAATGAAACAGAAGCGGTGACGGATCTTTTCCTACACACTGCGAAGTAAATACAAGTGAACTGATGTTTCCATACAGATTCACCACCTTGAAAAACATTGTGACCCTGGACCACAAAACCAGTCATAAGGTAAAATTTTACAAAACTGAGAGCTCAATAAATACATTTTCTATTGATATATGGTTTGTTAGGATAGCTCATATTTGGCTGAGACACATTTATTTGAAAATCTGGAATCGGAGGGTGCCAAAAAATCTAAATACTGAGCAAATCACCTTTAAAGTTGTCCAAATGAAGATCTTATCAATGCATTTTACTGATCAAAAATGACATTTTGATACGTTTACAGTAGGAATTTTACAAAAAAATCTTAATGGAACGTGATCTTTACTTAATTTCCTAATGATTTTAGGCATTAAAAGAAAAATCTATAATTCTGACCCATGCAATGTATTTTTGGGTATTGCTACAAATAAACCCCAGCGACTTAAGACTGGTTTTGTGGTTCAATATTAAAAGGTCATTTTAAAAATGTGGCCCAAGGATATGTTTGACTATGAACTCAAATACACATTTAGAAAAATAGATGATGTGAATTTCCGTTCTTCGTTAGCACCTATGGATCCTGAAGAACCTTTAACACCCATAAATGAATTTAGTATAGTAATATTATTCATACAACGACTTTCAAAGACATGTTCTTCGGGAACAGAAAACGTTTCTATAAGGAACTGTTCACTGAAAGGTTCTTTGGTAAACCTAAAGCGGTATTTTTAGAAAAACTGCCTTTTCAAAGCTTTTATGTTTCTATTGTGTAGCCAGCATTTTTGTTTCCCACAGTCTCAACGCTTAGGGAGCGACTACGAGCCTCTAAAATGCTCTCTTAGGTTGGACAGTTCATACTAACGTTAGCCCCATCCTGTATTGGTCAATAAGATTGGCAGGAGATTCACTAGATTTTCATAAAACCCGCTATAATGTATGTGGGCAGATTACTACTAGGTTTTGA
This sequence comes from Enteromius afrohamiltoni, assembly GCA_034779775.1. Classification (NCBI taxonomy): domain Eukaryota; kingdom Metazoa; phylum Chordata; class Actinopteri; order Cypriniformes; family Cyprinidae; genus Enteromius; species Enteromius afrohamiltoni. The sequence goes on from JAUYWG010000033.1 coordinate 19,384,848, forward strand.
TACTAAGATGACTACAAATGCTGCCTAGGTAGACAGCTGACTAAGTTCTGATTCCCAGCCATAGAGTTGATGGGTGAAGTCAGTCCAGTCATTTAAAACCCGACGCCGGTCAAAACAACCCGCTCTAAACGATCGACAACACAACACTTGATCAAAACAACTGCACTGTTTGGGCGTATTATATACTGTAACCTGCTCCGAGAGCGCGAACGCCTTCGTTTACACCCGACGACGCTATTACTGGAGTAACACTTCAACTAACGAGACTGACTGACGGCTTTTGCCTAGCTTAGCATGCTATCAGAAACCCTCAGATCAAACGGCGCAGCCGGGGCACGGAGAACACATTTGCCCGCTTGAAACAGCGCCTACCTCAGCCTCTCCCTCCTCCAGACTCCGCAGGCTCCATACCACCAGTCCCTGGATCAGCAAGATCGTTAAACCGGCCGCGATTGCGAGTTTATACCGTCTGAGGAGCTTCTGTACACGGGTGCTCGCGACCATCTTTCCCCCGTGAGTCGCATATAGCAGCAGCGAATCGCGTCAGCCGCGAGCGACTCGCTCGGAGGGAGTCGACTCTGTGAATCAGGCGGTGAATCGATCAGCGCCTTTTCGGAACGCGTGGCGGTTCCGAGTCTTTTAACCAAATTATTCAGATTCAACTGAATCAAATTGAGAGTCAGTGTCTCAATTCATATTCGGAGAGCAAATAACCAGGTGGCAGCTTGCTTAATATTAAAGAAGATGATTGTTTGTGAAAACGATGTACAATAAATATTTTTTCTTTTTGTTTATTTATTGCATATTGTGCAACAACAGTGCACATTCGCGATGTATAATGATAATCAGCCTGAATAATAATGTGTATGCTCACAACAAACATAGCAACAGTGAGGGCGGAAATAAACACATTGATCGATGATTCAATAATACAAAAATGATAGCACATTAAAATAATACATATTTTGAGATGAGTAGAGGGGCAAAGAGTTTCAGACTTTGTATTTAACTTTTTTTAAAAGCTCTGAAATTTTTTCACTAACTCGCAAAGAAATTAACAATTGATGCACGAAACACTCAAGTTTGTGTTAACGTTACGTGCCTGTCTCACCTCCCGATCATCCGATGTTCTAGTCAACAGGTAACGTTAGATTGATTCAGTTTGCATTATTCATTTAGCAGACGCTTTTATCCGAAGCGAGTCACAAATGATGAAAACAGAGGCTGTCGAAAACCAAAAAAGAGCAATAATATGCCAGTGCCTCGATCAAATCAATTAAACGATTGTCTGCAAAGAAAAAGAATTTGACTCATTAGCATGAAAAGGATTCATTGTAGAGTAGATATTAGTAGAAGTGGTTTTCGCGTGTAGAAGTTATATTCTGCCGCTGGGCGGCGCGCCTTACAAACGCGAGGCCTTGCCTGTCTCCAAGACAACCGCTACGTGTGGAATGTATCATCTTGAGGATTTTGGCGATACGGTATAAGTCTGTCATATCATGGATTTTATCTATTATTCTTTCATTTTAAAAAGAGCATGTTTATTTATGTATTTCCCTGCTAGCACATGAACAAATCGCAGCTGTATTTCACATGTCCCTGATCACAAAATCAACGAATCCTACTACGACGAAGGCCGGGCTCATGATTATTAATTAGCCCGTGCAGCCGTCGCCTAGCAACCTTCCCGCGGCGTCCAGTCACAAACCTCATTAGTATTCATGAGCCGATCCTTCGCCATAGTAGGGCTTCTCTGCCCTTTCGGTGATGGCAACAATGTATCCGCTGCCCAGGCTCGTGAGGACTAGTTAGGATGTGAGTCGTGACTGACGTTCAATTCACTCAACACAAGTTCTGGGATTGAAGTCACCCTCGACTCTCTGAAATGAAGCTGGGACGCAAGAAGCACTACTCTTCGGGTGACTTGCTATGAGACAGCTCGGGGCGCTTGGAAGACAAGTTGAATTGCTCAGAGATGTCCACCACTGTGCCCCCAAAAGTCCCCTCCGGCAGCCCCTCAGTGGACCAGCGGACAGTCGTCGTGGGTGCTTGTAAGTACGAATTTAAGGCTTTTTTAGATATAGATGTTGGTCTTAAGTGGGCTGATGGTGTAGCAAAACATACTTTTTAGTTTCGTTTTACACGCGTACTATATTTCATTTAAAAATTAGTCAACTGTATACATGACGATAAAATGTATTTTAGGTTTTATGTTAATACAGTGTTATTGCATCTTTACAACATCTTAAAGTTTATAATAACACTATTTGAAAAAAACAACAACATTAGCGTATGCATGTGTGTATATGTTATAAATTTTTCTTTTTTAAGAATATAAAGAAATTATTTTTATTTTTATTCAGCAAGAATGTGCTTAATTGGTATAAAAAGTGATACTAAAGACATATTGTTAGAAAATGTATACATTGTGAAGATGCTGTTCTTTTTAACTTTTTTATTTATCAAAGAATCTAAAAAGTAGGCAGGTTTCAAAACAAATGTATAAATAAATAAAACATTAAGCAGCACAACTTTCATGTTTCCAACATTGATAATAAATTAGAATAATTTGTGAAGGATCGTGTGACACTGACGACTGGAGTAATGATGCTATAAATTCAGCTTGGCATCACAGGACAAAATTATATTTTAAAGTATATTCAAATAGGAAACAATTATTAAAAATGGTAAGAATAATGAAATTATTGATTAAATACATGCAGCCTTGATGAGCAAAATATATCTCTTTAAAGAAAAGATACTATATATATATATATATATATATATATACATATCAGGGCTTATTAAGACTTTTAATTAAATACAATGCAAAGAAATAAAGACTGAATGCATGCCTGCTTTGAAATCAGTGTTATACAGTATGTGTTGTACATATACACTGTGCCTCTCACAAATCTAAAGTTCACAGATTACAGACTGATGCGTATTGTTGTCCTTTTTCAGTTTGTTGTCTGGTGTTTTTCTTCATGATCACGGTGCTGCTGTTGATCCTGTACCGGAAGATTCCTCTCTGCTGCAAAATGAGGGTTTATCAGGAATCTCGTACCGACATGGTGAGACAGTTTCATTTCTACATGTTCATACTTCAAGGACTTCAGTTTTCACAAAAGTGTCTTTCTTTCATTGGTCTATTATCTGCCAGTTACTTAAAAATACGCTTTTAAGATCTGAGGCATACCACATGTGCACATTTCAATGCAACTACGTGCACTAGCTTTGCACAAAAAAGTATCAAATGCAGTTAAAGTGTTACGTGTGCATCCTACCGTTTGAGTTATCAATGTTTGGCACCCTTACACACAAACAGAGATCACATATTATCTTTATCCTAACTGTGCTTAACTTTCAAGAGCTTTATCATGTGCTGTGCCAAACGCTGTGACTCACGGGGAGGAGGTTTTGTTAACATCAGCGATGATAGTAAGTGAAATAAATGACGTAAACAAGAAGTTGGAGCCGCAAGTATCTGTATCTGACTCTTTCCCAGTGAAGAGTACAGGCTGTCCAGAGGTGAGTCAGTTCTGTGAAGCATGTAAACATGCAGTTCTGTTAGAGAGGAGCACAAAACAGCGTGACCGTTCCCCTGACTATGACAGTTACCAGCGGCCAAGGAAAGTTACTCAGTAATCAGATATTAAACTGAGTACAGGAGTTAAACACCGGGGCGAAGATGACACACTTTTGCATACCTATTATGGAAATAATCCACCTTAAAAGAGTATACTAACATATCAAGTAACAGTTAACTGCATGAAAATGTATCGTTGTTTGACTTTAGAGAGCTTGTTGACCCACTTTAGAACTCATGAAGTCGTGTTTATGTGTAATTGAATAAATCATCAATTAAAAATGGTCATGAAAGTCTCTCTTAAAAATGTTCACTTAAGTGGTCGTTAATTTCATTAAAATATGATCAGTGTTGGGGCGGGTTCCTGAAGATGAAGATTACTCTAAAAAGTACTGCTTTCTAAATCCCATATCAATCTCAGCCAGTTTAATGACAGCCATGAAAGGAAAAATAAATGATACAAAATATGATTCTTGAATTGAATGAAGTATTTAAAGAGAGAAGATTACATTAAAAACATACATTTTTATCATTAGACGTCACATTCTGTCAAGTGCACTTTTCTATACAGTTATATAGGAACACTTTAGTTTATGGACCAAATCTTTGCTTATTCACGTGCCTTTTATCATTATCACATTGGCTGCTTATTAGTATGTGACCTTAGGTGAAAATTGAACTACAGAAGAGTTGTGGCTAAACATACTTTTAGGATTAGAAGAACAGTAGAAGTGCCCAGTCAGTGCTCTTTTTCAGTTCTTCGTTGTTTTAAGTATAAATCCACCAGGAGATGTTTCTCCTAAAATTCCGTTCCGAAACCGTTCGTACTGACACTTGGTGAATCTTTTGTAGGGGAGAAATGTGAGATTACTGAGGTCTGAATTCAGCTCAAAGTTTGGTAAACAGTTAATAGTGTGGTTAGTAGTAGCTCAACATACTGATTTAGCCAAAAAAGAAAAACGTCCTGTGGAGTCCTGCAGGTTCAGGTTGCTTGTGGGCCAAAGCTACTTGTGTATCATTGAATAAAAATTCAATCACAGCTACAAAAATGTTAATATTTCCAAAAACAGCATGTGACCAGTCCTCAGGATGTGGGTCGTGAAAACAGATGTTAGATTATCTGCTGGTTGTAAAGCAGACCCCTCACACTTTGTGACTTACCCTCAAGTCATACCTTATCCTCCGCATTTCCTTTTCCTGTTCACTTTCAACCTCAACCGTTCCCCCCTGAGAACATTTTAACCTTATCTTAGCAACACAGGGAAACTGCCTCTACATTCTTCCTCCCTCAAAGAGGAAATGCAAAAACATATCTGCTAGTTAAACTGTGGTGAAGACAGACGTGAGGTACTGGTTAAAGAAGAGGTCTGTGATGAAATCAGTCAATAAAGTGAATCAACACACATTCAATTTTAGGAGTGATTTTAGATCGAACACACCTTACATGCACTCTGATCAGTTTTTTAAAATAACCACTTTTAGTAGTTTACTTAAGTATCACTGTTTCAGATATCTCTCCCAGTCTTTGTTTTTGTTTGAAAACAAAATTCACTTTATTCACCAATTTATTCTCTTGCGTGTCAGTCTTCACAGGAGTAGCACATACATCTCTTATCTTCTGTATTCTGGTTCATATAAGTAAGGCTGCACTGTAAAAATGTTTTTTTTTTAAATTTACGGTAAAAAACTGGCAGCTGTGGTTCCCGGAATGTGACGATAATAATACGGTAACTACATTTTAGGTTTTATGGTTTTAAGTAAAATTTACAGTTAAATACCGTAATTTCATTAACTGATACAATGTTAAAGTACCAGCCTATTAAAGTACTGAAATCTGTTTTGTACCTTTGAAGTACACTGATAAGCACCAAACGCAGGAGGTGATGAGAAAGTCACATGATGAACCAATGCCCATCACAAGCAGCTTTTAAAAATCAACAAATATAGAAGGTGTTCAGAGTCATTCACACAAACACTAAACACGTGACATTCATTAAACTGAAATATGCAATAAACATTCATTTAGCAACACTACATGTAACATACAACCCCAATAAACATAACTGATAGGAAAAAAACTAAAAATAAACATAGTTATTTCAAAGAAAAAACATTGCATTCAAACTAAATTTGAAATGGAATGCAGGTAATTCTAGGAATGTCAGTTTACATTTTTTCCCTGTAAAATTTACAAGAATTTACTGTTAACTGTTTTTTCCCGTAGCATTTTCTCGTAGTTTTTTACTGTTAAAGTCACAGCCATTTTTTACAGTGTGGGCAAAAAAATGCAATTAATCTCCTCTGTTGAAATCTTCAGATATATTAACGAGGACGGTTTTTCATACTGCATGTGCATTTCTCTGCTTGTAAACAAGCCACAGTTTTCCACATCTCTCATAAAGGAGAAGAAATTGTTGAATAAAGTAGCTATTTTAGTTTACTTTGTACACAAAGTACTGTTGTAGCTTCATAACATTACAGTTGAGCCACTGATGTCGCAAAATTTGGGGTGAATTTCAAACAGAAGGGAGCATTCCTATACCCTACTCCCTTCGAAGGGCAGAGCTTTTGTTCTTTTAAGGGCGTAGGGCATTACTTGCATTTGGACGTCCCTTGGCGATGGAATGACTGACCAAACATTATCATGACAACTCTGCACGCATTGCTGTGTCTTATTTACTATTAAACTTGACTAATTATTTACTAATCAAACTAAACGTGCTCACACTCGCTTACGTTAACATCTTAAATCATATTTCTATCTCTGACAAAAAATATTTTGTATCCGATTTAATTACTATTTTACTACTTTCGTAAGTGAAGTCAAAATCAACCCAACTTTGCTTTAAAATGCATCACAAAAGCTCCTAACTGAAGATCACATGATCATAAACCCTCAGTTTGCTACAGTCCTTTGGGAAATCCCTACAAATGGCGCCCCCCTTCCAAAGTTCCCTTGAAGGGGCGCAAAAAGCTGTTTGGATTTCGCCCTTTAATGATGTCCTTACTACATTTCTGCGCCTTAAACGTGTCAGTTGCGTTGCTGTTTATGGAGGACCAGAAAACTGATTTTATCAAAAAAATATCTTAAATTGTGTTTCGAAGTTTAACTTATGCATGAGGTTAAGTAATTAATGACTGAATTGAAATTTTTGTATGGACTAACCCCATTCGCGAAGAATCATTGCCGTTTTTCTCCATATAATGACTAATATCCAATCTATGGCTTGTTGATTGAATGGAGGCAGATCTGACTGTGAGCTGACGAGGAGTTTAGATGGACTACATGATTGGAGATTTTGCTGTATAGACCATTTCAACGACAGTGGTCGTTATAAGAACTGCTCTTTGTGGAATCAAAAAGGTGATTTTTTTAATCTCTTCTCAACTCAAGTCATTTTGAGACATACATGGTCCTCATCCTGAGGTATCTTCTCCATCTGATCGTCAGGGCCTCTGGGGGATCAGAGGAGACAAAGGTTTTACTTTAGGTCAGGCACTGAAAAAGGCACATTGCTGACGAGGTCCTCCCCCGACTTCAGGACTGATTTTACACGCTTTCGCTTTTTCACACTGCCTGAATCAGAGGAGCAAACAATAGAACGTCTCTTCTTTGAGGGGGACTCCGAGACTGTTGAAAGTGCAAACCAGCGAGGGAAGGTAACCCCTGACCTCACTTTTACTAAACGTGTCTCTCAGAGTCCCGAATGGGAGGGGTGATGGGAAAGGTCAAAATACGTCACTGTGAGTGATGTCAGAGCTGTCAGGAGTCCTCATCAGAGCCACAGATTAGAGTCTGAGCTTTAAAGAGGGCATTTTTTACTTTTACGAGGACACTTTTTGGTTACACTTTATTTTAAGGCGTCCTGTTACAGTGTACTTAGGCATTTAAGTACTGAGTAATATTAATTAACTACATGTACTTACTACTTATATACTTAAGGTTAGGACTAGGGTTTGGCTTGTAATTATGCATAATTTACTTTAATTATAGCAGCATGTGTAACACCTTAAAATAAAGTGTTATTTGGACTTTTTTAACAATTGTTCAAATATTATCCATTTTCAATTCAAGTTGAATAATAAAATATATAATGGCTGTTTATTATATAATGCAATTTTTATTAAATATAAATTTATCTTTAGAATATTTATAAATTGTACTTATTACAGACACACTATACTTTATATATAAAAGTATATAAATAAGTGTAAACTGAGTGCACTGTTACATTCAGTTTAACTTAAGAGTGTTTTTAGACACACTTTATATATAAAATAATTAAAATATGGTTAAAGTCATCTGCTGAATGCACTAATGAAATATGGTAAATTAAATTAATTTAACTTCTATTAAAATATGTATGCTGTGTATTTAAATATGTGTAATTAAACATTTGTAACGAGGATTTTTCCATTTAGTACATTTGAAATTTTTTAAGTAGGCCTATCATAGATTTTTGAATAACACACTATGCAACATTAAAAAAAATTATTAAAACATATAGATTTAAAGTAAAAGTTTTCATTTTACATTATTATGTGCACTTAAATGGACATAAATTCATACAATTTAATGCGATATTAATGCACTTATTGAAATAACGGAAATATAAAATGTCCAAAGTAATGGTAAAAATAAAAAGTAAAAATGCGTTACCCACAAATAATTGTAAGGAAAATAATGTCAGAATGTAAATTACATTAAAATAGGTCTTAAAAATGTCACGGCATTGTCTAAAATTAAAATTAAATTAAGAAATTCTATTTTATGCAAAGACTTAGCTTACTTTCTTTGTCCAGTTTTTTTTCTTTCAATTTTGACCTTGCTTGGACGTTTTATCATCTGCCGAGGCAGTTTGCCTTGAGCCCCATGGTTAACCCTTCTCTGCATGTTTTGACCACCTAGTGCACTTCTGACTTGTAGCACTGTCCGGATGACATGTGGCCCAATAAAACGGAGTGCACTCATTTACTAGTACCTGCCACAGAAACAAGGGTGTAAAACCTTTAAAACACCAGCGTGGGGTTTGTTACTCAGGACCCTGATGACGCAGTGAGACGCTGTATTGTCCCGGGACACAAAGGCTTCTATTTAGGTGTGGGGTAATCACAGAGTGTCCGGCTGGGCTGGAGGAATTCCTCGGCCTCACGCGGGTCCGCCTGCCTAATCTAGTCCTGGATGGGAGGGGAGGAAGCGGCTTGGTGGTCCTTCTCTTTAGCAACATAATTTACGACCATCCAGAGGTCTGGCTCTAACACTGCAGATGTAGGAAGAGGAGGAGAGACATTACGGAAACAAAGAAGTGGGTGGGAGACTTTAAACTCTGACTGGTGACGGTTTGACATGCGATCAGTATGAAAACATTGTTAATAGTATGCCGGTGGAATGTGTTCACAGGAGATATTAATAATGCATGTGAAATGAATAATCATCGACGATATCAGAAATGTTATATTAATAGAGGATTATCATTTCTTGGCTGAACAGGAATCTCCTCCTCAGTACTACAACAGCAGACAGACTCTGGTAGCTTCATCTGACACCGAGCAAACGCACGACACCGGTATTGATAACGTTAATACACGGGTAAGTGGGTTTTAAATGAGTGAACCATTCCCATAATTAACTCACCTTCATGTCGTTATAAACCTGTTTCACCGAAATACTTTTCCAGGTTTGAAACAACATGAGGGTAGATCTTTTTTGCTTCACATAATCCAATTTAGTTCTTCATGTCACATATCATGTCTTGTTTCTGCTCGTGTTTGTCAGTCGGGCTCGTTGTTCCTCATCGGTGTGCCGAGCAGCTACTACCTTTCCTCACTGGAGCCTCCTCTTCCTCGTCTGCCCTCGTACGAGAGCGTCCGCAAGAAAGACCGGCAGCGGCAGATCCACATGATGATAGCCGACCGCTTCGGCCTGAATGGACCCGTCGAGACAGAGGTGATTCCTTTAGCATGACCTCAAAGTACCAAAGCTAAACAGAAATAAACGTACTACCTGAATACCTTGAATAAAACGAGCCACTATTCACAACAGATGTTTAAACTTGAACTAAATGAGCTCATATCAAATTTGATGCCCTGATACAAGTCTCAAAATATTCGGAAGAGGGGCAACAAAGTCTTTTTGAGACCATCTAGCTATTACATTAACTTAATTAGTTACTAGATGTTCTCTTTTATAGATTAGCTAGAAAAGGGATGTGTTAGAGAGGCAAAGTCTTTTTGGAAGTAAAGTTGAAAGCCCTCCGATCTGCGAATAAGTGTGTAAAAAGATTGCGGGATATTTTTTTTATTCATTCTAGTTTATATATCTATTTCATCTACTATACATGTATTACATGAACAGCAAACGTGTCATTTGTGTCATTGTCAAATGTGTCAAATGTGTCATTTGAAATGTATTTAAATGCATGACATTAGCATTTCATCATAAAGTATATATTTGAGTGCACCGTAAGTGCTTCATCAGTACATCAATCACCAGTAACCATATTTTAAAAAAGCCAATAGAAGTCATTATATAATTATATATATATAAATAATACTTACTTTTGAGTGGCATTAATTAAAGGTAATGGCCTTTGATACAGATTTTAACTATGTGTTTGCATTCAATTTGCAATTAGGCGTATTATTTCCATAATAAGTGTTTTATTTTTAATATATGCCATTAGTGTGCTTCTCCAGCATACAGAAAGTGGATTAGTGACTCAAAATCCTTTTAAAATGAGCAAGAAAAAAGGTCAAACTCGCATGTGTGGCTGCAGTAACGAGGTAAAATAGTGAATTATCTTTAAAAGCTCTTAAAAGGAAAACACCACCGTTTTTTTTCATATTCCACTATGTTCTTCTCTGATGAGTTGATACATATCTCTCCTGTCTCTACCCCACAATGTCTAAACACCACTATGTTAGGGTTTAGCTTAGCTCCATTCATTTCTTGGGATCCAAACAGGGATGACTTAAGAAACCACCAAACACCAAACCACGCTTTCCCTGTTTAAAGACGCTTACATGACTAGTTACTCGAGTAAGTATGGTGAAAACTCCCCCTCTCCCTCTCACTTCCTTCAATACAACCAACCTTACTTTCACTTCTACCTGTGCTGCTTGCAGGGTTTTTTGTTTTTCAGGAGTGATGATATCACTGCGGCGAGGTCGAAGTGCTGCAAAATCTTTTTTTTATTTTGTGTCAACACACTTACTCGTGTGACTGGTCGTGAAAGCATCTTAAAATAGGGAAAGCGTGGAAGTTTCTAAATTCATCCCTGTTTGGATCCTAAGGAATGAACGGAGCTAAACTAAACGCTAACATGGTGGTACACTTACACGCGTATACATGTAAAAAAGTCCTCCACCCAAAGCTCACAGACGTCACTTCACTGAAGCCCTGCTATAACAAGTTTCGTCTCTCAGCAGCTGCAGCCTGTCTGAATTAAATAACAATAGATTTTTAATATGAATGACCCACAATTTTCTGCTCCGTAACATGATCACATCTCGGAAACAGAACCGGCGTCCCTCACCTGCGCTGCTGCCGTGACGCACACAAGCTGCGAGCGCTTCAAGGCCCTGCGATGTTGACTTAGAGCCAGGGAAATGCACGAGTACACACGCTAATGGGAATTAATGCACATCAAACACAATACAGCGGTCTATCTTGAAAGGTAAACATCAGTGGAGAACACGGCTCATTGTCCGTCTGTCCTCTCCTTCAGTCCGCCAGGTTTCAGTGGATCGTTCACTCACAAGGGCCGCCCTTCACTCATTAACCGTATTATTGATCCTGCTTAGCTTGTTCTCCAGCTGGCCACCGCGGTGGCTGGGTTTTTTAGAAGGCTAAAGGCCAGGCGTGGAGCTCAAAGCTTAAGAGAGAAAAAGGAAAGAAAAAGGAAACTAGCGAGAGGAAGCTGCTGCAAGGTAGAATCCGAGCAGCAATGTCAGCAGCTAAATGTGTTTAAATAAATGTCGAGCTCCGTTTTATGAATTAACGTAGCGCAACGGTCTTTATCTTTGGGAATGTGTTCACGTGCTAAGCATTAGCATTGTTGAATAATAATAGATGCATATGAGAAAACTAGATTTGAATGTTTTCTAATGGAAATCTTCTCCAGAAATAATGCTGGTGTGTTGTCAGGCCATTGCTTTAAGGTCGTTAAAGACACTTTAATTACTCAGCCTCATGTCTTTCCAAGCCTGTAAGACCTTCATTCACCTTCAGAACACTAATTACGATATTTTTGATGAAACCCCCCCATAGACAGAAACGCAACTGACACGTTCCAGACCCAGAAAGGTAGTTAAGACATGGTTAAAATAGTCCATGTGACATCAGCGGCTCAGCCATACTTTTATGAAGCTATGAGAATACATTTTTGTGTGCAAATAAACAACTTTATAACAGTTTCTTCTCTTTCGTGTCAGTCTTGTTGTGCACAAGAAGTATTCTTATAATTTCATAACATTACAGTTGAACCACTGTTTTAACCATATCTTACTAGACACTCCCTCAAGATAACATAAAGAGAGTTAACTATAGTGATCAATTTGACCAGTCACATTTATTATTCTTAGGGTCAAAATTAAGTCAAAATTGGATTCTGTGCAGCGAGTGGGTGCCAAACCGTTAATAAAAACATCATAATAATCCACACGAATCCAGTCCAACTATTAACATCTTGTGACGAGAAAAGCTGCAAGTTCTGCAAGAAAACAAATCCATCAAGATGTTTCTAACTTCTAACCACTGAAAAGCCATCCTGCCTGAATCAGGAGAGAAATATGCCGATTAATCACATCTTATCAGCTGTTTGGATTTCTGACGGCACCCATTCACTGCAGAGGGTTCTCCATATCTGTTCTGTAGAAACACATCTCGCATGGCCTGAGATGAAGTACTTTAAGCAAAGAGAATACAGGAGTCCTGCCACAAACTATTAAAAATGTGTGACATACGCAAAATCGCTTATCGAGAAGTGTGCCTAAAGTATTTTTCTAGCGCTGTTCGTTTGTGGTGTCGCATGCTTTATCTCTGTGTTTTTTGTTTTTTTTACCACAGCCACCTCCCACGTATGAGGAGAGTGTTCGTGAGTCTGTCCAGTCCATTGACGTCCCATTTGACATCCTGGCACCGCAGGAGGAGCCACGCGGCACAGATTTACCTGCATACGAAGATCTACCTCAAACCACAGACTCACGAGATCCCGATAACACTGTTAATTAAAGCACAAGAATGCAATCTTTCCTCAGCGGGAAAGCTGTGGCTATACCCTGACAGCCGATCGCTCGCCCTGACGAGCGGCTGGAGTCTGCGTCAATCCGCTGTGCTTGCAAAAACAGACCGAAATAGGGTAGTACTTGACCTATGCAATAACTTGCACTAGCACAATACGAGAGGAGAAGGATGTTGCATCACTGCTGGAAGAAAAAGGAAGAAAAGAACAAGAATATGCACGAGTTTAAGTTCTGTTTCTGTTGAAAATGACATCTACTATATCGAATTATACTGACTGTAGATATAACATCCCTTTATGAATGGTTCATTAGTGACATTTATTAACCATAAATAAAGTCTATTTTGAATTCATGTTTAATTTTTCACAGATGGCAGGTTCATCTAATACCAAAGCAGCAGCTGGTGTACTGTACCGACCTACAAGCACCAAAAAAGGGACATTTGAAGCCATGTTTTGGACATTACAGGGATGATTCTTTATTCTTTCTCTATGTTTCTTCATATGTAATCATGTGCTACTGCAAAACTGAATTTTTTAGGTAGAACACATTTGATCACTATTGTTGGCAGAGTGAATGGAAATCAGTTAACGAAATGAATTTTTTGTTCCTTTTTAAACCAAATGACGCTTTCCTGAAATTCTATTTCCCGAATCTTTCTTTTTAAACGACCTTTCGTTAATGTGCTCAGATTTATCACTGTGAATAAAGACGGTAAATGTACAGTTTGCAAAAGCAACGCTTGTTCCTTCTGACGGTGTGCTCAGGATCGGGTCACACCAAATCAATTGTGTTTTCTCTCGTTACTGTAAACACGGTACTCGGAACATACGAGTTCAGATGTTTGCATTCACAAACAAAATTCAAATGACTCCGAAGGTGTTTTAATGGGTAATGAGCTCACAGGTGTCCTCATTTTCCTCTCTACACACATTTGCATCTTTCAAAAGCTACATGAGAAAGATTTTCCTTCTCCACAAGAATTACGCTGGTACGAGAGGTAAATGAAACCGAGCAGTGACATGGCATCTTACCTGTTACTGTAGTATGTATTTTAGTATAACTATTGACAGTACTGACCACTCAGTGGGCATGACACGGGACATCCACATTAACCCTCACATGTCTAATAAAACTGAATCTACATTAGCGTTAAAAAAAATCAAGGGTCAGTAAGAATTTAATACTTTTATTTAGCAAAGATGACAGTGAAGTCATGACAGACCATATGTATTTTTTCTATTTCAAACAAAAATTGTTTACTTTGTTTATTTAAAAACTTTATTCATCTGAAAATCCTGAAGCAATACATCAGATTTTCCACAAAAATATGAAGCTGTTTTCAACACTCAACACTAAAACATTTTTGACAGCAGCAAATCAGCATAATATAATGATTTCTGAAAGATCGTGTTGCTCAAGACTGCAGTAATGATGCTGAAAATTCAACTTTTCATCACAGGAATACATCTTAAAATATATCCCTGTAGAAAACAGCTGCTTTAAAGTCTTATAGTGTTTAGCGGTACTTCTGTTTTTACTGTATCTTTAAACAACAAAAAAGAGACTCCTTTCAGAAAAATTTGGAATTAATATTTTTATATATTATAATACACATATACACACACACACACACACACACAATATGCTGTAAAGTGCTGTAAAGTGATTAATTACATCCAAAATAAAAGTTATAGTTTACATAAATATGCACGTATATCTTTATGTGTATATTTTCTATTAATGTAATTTATATTATATATAAATATATTTAATGTAACATTTTTGTTATATATATATACATGCATGGGTGTCTGTTCATATGTACATCATAAATATATACTATGTAAACAAAAATTTTATTTGGATGCAATTAATTGTTTGACAGCACTAATATATATATATATATATATATATATATATATATATATATATACCATTATATGAAACATTATTAATATAATATTTTATGCAGTATGTTTAGTTGTTAAGTACACTGTTCCTATTTTATTAACAACAACAACAAAAAACGAATTGTCACAGTGAAAAAAAACGATATATGAAATAATTAAAACACATATTCATATACCATTGCACTTCCTACGGACCAACAGCTTTCTGCTGGATACTGAAGAATTTTAGTGAAATTGTGTCTTCTAGTGGTCACTTCAGGAAGTAGCAACTTTAACACTCCTCTGACTAAAAACAGATGATCTGTTTCTTTACCTGCAGCCAAATGAGCTCTGAAGGCCTGGAAGTGGTTGAAAGCGTAACTCTTCAGCTCCTGTAGAGCCTTTATTGTCTTCAGTAACGTCCTAATGACAGGCCTGTCTTCTGTCCACAGCAGCAGCACAGCTGGAGGCTGAAGCTCCACACAATAAAGAGAAAATGACACATGTCAGTCAGATAAAGACACACTCGATGTGTCAGCAGGTTCATCTTCATTAGATCTCAGGTCACCGATCGCGTAAAAGAGCCCTTCAGATGAGTGATGTTAATCACTGTGAATTGGCTCATTATGGGGATTTGAATGCATAGCGCTTGCTTTCTAAGTATAAGACTCCCTGCTAAAACACGAACATCCTCACCCACTGACATCATTTCTGCACAACGAGCACAAGAAAAGATGAAGAATTTGTCTTTTAATTAAGTAACAAATAAATGATTTTTCATCAGTTTAAGCAAGTCACTCGTTGTAAGTAACCTCTGTGTGCTTAACTGCACTGAATGTGCAAGAAATATTGTAACAAAAAATGAAAATTCTGTCATTACTCACTCTCATGTCGATCCAAGCCCATAAGACTTTTGTTCATCTTCAGAACACAAATTAAGATATTTTTGAGGACATAAGTGACCTTTCTGACCCTCCATAGACAGCAAGGATCCTATCATAGATAAATAGATAGACAGATAAAATTACGTTTTTAACCCATAAGGACCCGGACCAATTTCTCCTTATAGGAAAATTATGATAAAAACAGACCAAATGAACCACTTATAACACAAAACCCTTTTTAAGAGGTGATATAGTTTTTGCATTTTATTTGCTTTGCCGAAACGTTTTTCAAAACTACATAATTGTGACCGTTACATTTTACATCAACTCTTTTGTAACGTATCAAAATTCTGCCTATATGATTTAACCAGAAATGTTTTTCACAACTTGAAAATGTGCAAACTAAATGAAAAGTCTGTAAGGTTACATATATGAGACATTGGGCGTTTATGATACATTTTTGATGTTACATATATGTTACATTGGGCATATACTTCTCCACTGAAAAAAAAAAGATCCGTTTTTTGCTTTATAAGAGTATGTTTTGCTTTTACACAACATATTTTACAATTTTTACTTTTCTAAGAAGATAAAAACAAACACCTTGTAAAGAAGTAATAAAGTTTTTGCATTTTATTTGCTTTGCCACGTTTTTCATTGATCTTAATGTGACAATACACGTCACATCAAACTCCGCCTACTG
The DNA here is from genome assembly GCA_034779775.1 of Enteromius afrohamiltoni. Lineage (NCBI taxonomy): Eukaryota > Metazoa > Chordata > Actinopteri > Cypriniformes > Cyprinidae > Enteromius > Enteromius afrohamiltoni. The sequence goes on from JAUYWG010000033.1 coordinate 19,401,159, forward strand.
TTATAATGTTAACAACCTGACATGACATATATGTCACCATATACGTCATCTTCGTAACTTGTTTTAAATCAGTTTGTTCAAGAAATGCATTAAAACCAGGTTAGGTGTAATCTAGGATAAAAAAAACCCAGTTTAGACAAATGTTGAACATCTAAATGACGTCCAAATTGGGTCATGGTTGGACGTCCAAATAGTGGACCCAGTTTGGACGTCGAATAGATGCCCAGAATTGGTCATAGACCGACGGACCCAATATAGACATGATCCGCCAATGCATGTCCATGTGCGCGTGCGCCTTGCGCTTTGTACCTTAAAATGCAAATATTGTCACATGACTGAACCTGGGCGTTAATTACATGTCACTTAGGGACTTCCAGAGTTGAAAGTGAGGGATGATGCTTTAAAAAGACCTTTCCAGCTAATCAGTAGTGTTTGTGACACCCGCGTCACCATGGGTCCTTATGGAAGAAAAGAGAAAAAAAAGAAAAGAAGAGAAAAGGAGACTCGCTTACCTTAGGCCACAACAAACATGGGTCCGCGTAGGTTCCGCATCTGATTTCCGGAAAAGCCCGAGTGACGCTCGGCTCGTGCTCGGCTCTGCGAAGTCACTTGTATGTAAACAAGGTCAAGTATTCGCTGCAGCATTCATTCTCCTCGGACTCGCCGGACGACTTTCTCTGTGGAGGGACCCATCCTGCGGCACAGCACACCCCTCACAGGTACAGAGATGAACGCATGCAGACATGTGATGCTATGCACGCGGATTTATTTTCTCTCTGTCTGCTTTTAGCAAACCGCGGCGTGTTGTTTTCGTAAGTACGCCATCCAAACACAGCATGGCATTGTTTACATACAGTCGCAGTGTGAAGATCATGCGAAATATGTTTTGGTCTTAGTGACCTGAGAATGTCGTTCAAGGGCATCACCTCCTCATCAATATACATGACGGAGCTTGTGCAGTGCAGCAGAGTCATGTGTCTCTTCCAGGATTCATTCAGCAGCTCTAGACAGAATTACAATGCAGTCCAATTTATATTTCTTCGTTTTTTATTACATTAAAATGCATGACGATATTTATAAGCCTTTTGAACTCCATTACAAAAGCTGACGTTTGAAATCAAATTGCACGTACAATAGGCTATATACGTCACACGAACCCTTTTTAATATGTGATCCGAGATTTGTGTAAGATAGTTTTGATGGCTTCCCTGTCTGTTTTCAGAAATGTCACAACATATGATTTATTGTTGTATTAGCTCGAATACCGTATAATATTAAAATATCAATCTCGGCAGTAAAGGGCTTGTTCATATTTGTTCATGTAACTACTTCAAATGAGCAGCAGTGCTACATTCTTCCCCCTTGTCTATGTTTTAAAACTATAAGTCAGATTGTGATGTTTTTTTTTAACCTTTTTTTAAAACTAGTTGTTTTTCAATAACAAAACATTTTTTCTTCAGTGAATTTAATTTATATACTTTTTTTTTTCTCCTAGCTCGATTTTTTTGACAGATGATAAAAAGTGCTGAAATAAACAGCTCTGGCAAACACCCACACCACTCCAGCATGATGGTGGACAAGCACCACTTATTAACCCCATAAAATGAGCAAATGTGGTTTTGTTGTCATGCTACACTTGAAGAAGAGGTACACTTTAGCTTATTACAGAAATCATTCACTTTAAAACTCCAGTGCAAACTGAATGTAATGTTTTCTTTATTAAATCTATTATAGTTAAATTTATATTAAATGCCATTACAAAAATAATTAATTGATAATAAATAATAATTAAAAAAAATCTTTATCAAGTCAATATATATATATATATATATATATTTTTTTTTATAAACTCTTTACATTTTTGTCATATTACAAAGTGCAATTTTTTTGACCCCAAAATTTTTTGAAATAGGGATTTATCTGTAAACTGAATAAATAAGCTTTCCAGCGGTCTATGGTTTGTTGGAACAGGGCAATATTTGGCTAAGATTTCGAGAATCCAAGGGTGCAAAAAAATGACATTTTTAGTAATGCATATTATATTTACAATACGAAATTTACTAAATATCTTTATGGAACAAGATCTTTATATAATATCCTAACGATTTTTCACCCAAACTATGTATTGTTGGCTATTGCTACAAATATGGTCCAGGGTCACAAACTTTGTACACTTACAATACGATTGAGCACACTTGTTTTTCACATGCGTTGTATATGTGAACTCCTCAAGCTTGGCTTTATTCAGGTCAAGGGCAAGGTGTGATTGTTTTGGTGATAAAAACCAGTCCTGTATATCTGCTTAGTATTCAATCATTGATCTCTTGTCAAAGTCAACAAGCAGTCTGCTGGGTCAACACATTGTTTGGAAGTTTAAAGTAGGTGTGTGTATGAATCGGAAAGAAAAACCTAATTTCCCGTTTTTGCTGTAGCTATTTCCTCTGGTGAAGAATTCCTGTGAACAGCAGCAACCATGATGCACTGTCTTCAGTTTCTGGTCGAACCAACCAAGAATGTCACGGAGAAGTTTAAGGTACCACGCACAAATATGTTGTCAGTCAACATCTGTTCCTCTTAGATGCAGTGACTTAGAAAAACAAAATGACAAAGGTTGTGGATCTGAAAGTGAGATAAAAGGCTCTCTTAGCTTGTCAATTGTCACTGATTTCAATAGCTGTGAGTCTCTTGCTGCTCGTTAACTGGAGACACAGACACAGGAAGTAGACCACGCATGAGTTGCATTTTAATGAAGCACTGTTCTTGTCTGTTTGCTGTGAACTTTAATGAACGGCTTTAATTTGCCTGGGCTGACAACATGCTGAAAAAGTGTCACGTAGCCAAACTTTTGAACCTTTCAGAATAAATTCTGCTCCGTGTTGCAGCTTGCTCTGCAAAAAAAAAAAAAAAAAAGCGAAACAAAACAATAGAAACCATCATAGAAATCCGAATGGTTTTTCACTACAAGTGAAACCATTATAAACATTATAAACAAACAATCAACTTTTATCCATTAAAACCATTAAAAGAAGTTTTCTGTAGTGTGTTTTGGGACATATTTCGCTAGGATTTAGTGATTTTAACAAGCCACCAATAGAAGCTGACCAATTGCCAGTAGAGACGTCACCCACAGGGTCCATTTACAGTTACCATTAAAACCAATACAAGAACCATTGTAACCAGTAAAACCAAATTTGGTAATGATGTCTATTGTTTTTTCCAAGCCAAGAAACGTGTAATATGTACCTAGATTGATTTATCTTCTTTTGTGTTTCATGAAAAGTTCCTGTAGGCAGTCCATCATTGAGACTAGCTTTGATTTTCTTCGTGTTTAACGAGACTGATACTATATTGAATGAATTTATGCATTCAGGAGTTTCGCAAGAAGGTGAAAAATGAGAAGAGAGAACCGCTGGACGAGAGCCAGCAGTTCATTGTCAACCTAGCCAAGGATCTGGGACGTGTCTGTCAGGTACAGCCAATGATAAATGTCTACTGCACCAAAAAATCAGAGCTGATGCCCGGACGATCAGGAAAATTCAGAACTGAAGTGGCGTCCATTCCCAACAGGACAGTGAATTGGAACTTGAATGACATGAATCGAATAAAATATATTCATATATTTATAATATATGAGCATGTACTGTGTATATTTATTATCTATATATAAATAAAAAAGAAACGCATTTATATATTTAAGAAAAATATGTTATATTTATATATTGAATATATTTATGTATAATTTAATAATATAAATGTATATATACATGTAATGTTTTTTTTTACATATTTTCAAAATATTTACTATGTGTGTATTTATATATACATAATAAATAGGCATTGCACATAAATATATCATGTAAACTAAAAATTTTATTTTGATATAT
>JAUYWG010000033.1:19405142-19421504 GCA_034779775.1 Enteromius afrohamiltoni
ATATTATATATATTTAGTTTACTTACTTTTAATAAACACTTAAATGTTCAAAAGACTTTAATCCAATATTATATTTTCTGTTATGTACTAAACAAATTCACATTAATTAAACAGTTCAACTTAATGTTAAATACTAATTAAATTCAACAATTGAAATGCAGTAACCGAGTTGAATTACCGGGTTCTGATGGTCCGTGTGTGTTTTCCTCTATGCTGGTGGCTGTAGAGGTCAGAGGTGTTGGAGAACATCTCAAAGAGTGAGGATGTGTGGCCCACTATCACCTGCAGGGCCTTCATTTTGGAGTGGGCATCGCTGCTAGAGAGCAAGGCAAGATACTCACTTATACCTATTATACCTTTACTGTATTTTTTTTGTATTCACCCACTGAAACCAGATGCAAAAATAATGTACCTTCTTCACTACCAAAAGTCTGTTCATGTACAGTACAACTATAGAGAACTAGAGTGTCACCAAATATTGTTGTAACAGAAAAGACCAATGCTGACTGATGGATGGCCAGAGAAAAGTGACTGGAAGGATCTGGCTCTGAGCAGCGAGAAGGATATCGAGAGCGCCAAGAGAGTCATTCTCACCTGGACCAAAGACCTGAAGGCTCAACCTGAGGTTCACACACACACACACACACACACATTGGTTTTTGTGGTTTATGGGTATATGTAATGGTGTTTCTACTGTACAGACTGTATGTGTTATTGCCCTACACTGATCCTACACCTGAACCTACCCCTTACAGGAAACTGTGCATTTTTAGATTTTCAAAAAAAACACACAATCTAGTATTTTTTTTTTTTAAGCCTTTTGAATTACTGGGACTCTGAAAATGTCCTCATAAATCACCTTCATATTGTAATACTTATATCATACCCATGTCATTATACAAATTTGTGTCCTCATAAACCACCTAAACACACACACATACAGTACACCCACACTCGCGGGGTTTCCATTTTATTTTGGGACATTATAAATGTTATTATTTTTTGAATATTCATTTTTTGCATGAACTTTTCCTCTAATACTTGCACATCAGTTACATTAAGTGGCAACATTTGCATAATTTATTCCTGCGTAGCAAAGTGTGTGGCCTGGAGAGCAGGTGGTGGCGGCTTTGGACGACTTTGAGAATCACTGGAAAAAAGGTCGGATGGCCACCCTGCAGTCGGCCATGGAGCTGGTGTTCTGGATGCTAATCAACAAAGAACTAGACAAGGTGCGAAGGAAACGACACACAGAAGACAGAAGCTGGGAGTTTAATTCATGTATTGTAACATAGAACTGATTGTTTTTGTGTCTTTAGGAGAACATTCCGCAAAAGTGGCTCATGTGGAAACAGAGGAGCCAAAAAATAGGTCTGATCACCACATCAGTTTCTGAACCATCATAAATATAGAGAAAAACACAATTCAGATGTACTGTAAGCGCCTTCAGCTGTGGCTTGTTCATATATCTGTTGAAATATAATGCCTGGTATTAAAACGTCCTGCTAATAGCATTTTGTTGTTGTTTTTGATCTAGGTGCCACCCCGTACATTCCTCATGTAGGTGAGTCAAGTGTTAATGTTTCACGTTAATGTAGATCTGGAGAGTTTTGCAATTTTAGAGTTGAATATTAAGACTCACTATTGCTTTTCTTTTATTTAGTGTGGGACTGGATCAGTGATGCAGGAGGTAACGCGTTTAATTGTTTATTTAATACTGTAATATTGTCAAATATTATTACAGTTCAAAGTGAGTGTTTCCTACGGGAATATATTTTAAATTCTAATTTATTCCTGTGATGCAAAGCTGAATTTTCAGCACCATTACTTCAGTCTTCAGCGTCTTCAGAAATCATAACTATATGCTGGTTTGTTGCTCAAGAAATGTACTATTATTATCATCAGTGTTGAAAACAGTTGTGCCGTGTCATATGTTTTTGGAAAACATGATGTATTTTTCCCCAAGATTCTTTTTTTTTAATGTCTTTTACACTTGTAATCAATTTAAGGCATCCTTGCCAAATCAAATAATTGAAATGAATTCTTACAACCCAAAAAATTTGAGTGGTGTAAATAACGTTATAGCGTTAGCATGTTGCTGACACTGGGATATTCTGCTAAGTGTAGATGTAACTGAAAAAATCTATGATTTAGATTGAACTTTTTACTTCTAATTTGACTGAAAGCTACCAAAACACTGTCTAATACCAACAAGTAATCTGCCATCTTGTCGTAAAAAAATTATGGGATTATAAGTATAGGATCACATGTAGTACACGTAGTATTTGTGATGCAGATAGAATTAAAGCACCGTTCACACCAAGAATGATAACTATAAAGATAACGCTATTAGCGATTGTTTGTTTATTCTAAGCACACACTCATCTGCAGCTTTAAATTCTTAAGCTCGTGATAGCAGGATGGATTCTGATTGGCTGTCAATGTTTGCATCGTTCATCAGCTGGAAAAAAAAAAACGTCCTGAAAGTGATTCCACTGATATTGTTTCTCTGTGCCTTTATCGTTACAGCTATGCTATCCTTTAATATATAGAAGGTTTTTTTTTAACTATATCTTTATCATTATCTTGATCGTTAGATGCTTGGTGTGAACAGGCCTTTAGTCTAAATTCTACATAGAGTATACATAGAATTTTTTCGAATTTGGAATTTCGTCTGAGATGAAAGACTACCTTTGTGACACGTATGCTTAAGAATTGGTTTTAAAACAAAGCCATTTTCATTGATTCATAGCTGGCTATAAAAAAACGATAACACATTAGTCACCCTCCATTCATTCCATCATAGTGGAGGTGACCCTTGACCTGGACACGGCCAACCCTGACCTGCTGATTTCCGAGGATGAGAAGCGCATGCGCTGCGGGTTCGAGCGCAAAGACGTGCCCAACTATCACCAGCGCTTCGACGGCTGGTGGTGTGCGGTGGGAACCGAAGGCTTCGCCTCTGGCCGCCAGTATTGGGAGGTGGATGTGGGAGAGATGGACTGGCGCGTTGGCGTGGCCAGAGAGTCCGCCTTGCGTAAGGGCTTCAAGTCCCTGAACACCCACACTGGCTACCTGACGCTGCGGCTGGAGCGCGGCACAGAGCTGAAGGCCCTCACCGTGCCCTTCACCGCCCTCCCCGCCACCTTGATCCCTCGAAAGGTCGGCGTCTACCTAGACTACGACCAGGGCCAACTGTCCTTCTACGACGTGGAGAGCCGCTCCCACATCTTCACCTACAACGAGACATTTGACGAGAAGCTCTTCCCGCTCTTCGGGACTGTGGAGATCGTGAAAGACCTGGTGATCAGATCCCCCGGGAACAGGAGCCACTGCCTGTGTCCCGGCATGTGCCTGTTGGGTTGAGACCCAAACAAACCCATCCGGAGCCCAGTGCTTAATCTCTAGAGCAGTGGTTTTCAACTGGAGCTTAAAGGAACACTCCACAATTTCTTGAAAATGGGCCCATTTTTTCAACTCTAGAGTTAAACTGTTGAGTTTTCTCCGGATCTGGCGGTAGCATTTCTAGCTGTGTACTAAGGCCGATCGAAAACGAAAACTTGCGATTTTCTAGGCTGATACTGCTACGCAATGTAAAATTACTAGCCATATCGGCCTAGAAAATCGCAACTTTTCATTTTCCGTAGGCCTTAGTACATGATGTAACGACAGAAGAGTCACATTTTAAAAAATGTAACTCTTGGCTCATTTTTGAGCGAGATGCTAACGGTCCAATCAGATTCAATGATCTATGCTAAGCTATGCTAAAAGTGCTATCTCCAGAACTGGAGATCGACTGAATGGATTGAAAAAAGGTTAAACTCAACTGTTTAACTCTGAGGGGAGTTAGAAAATGAGCCAAAAAAGTGGAGTGTTCCGTTAACATGTTGCCATTTGTACAGATAGGGTCACAAATGCAAGTATTTTGCTATGTACGGTACTTTATAAGTATGGTGTAAGTAAGTATTTAAACCATGAACCAAAACAAACCAGCTATGAGGTGAATCACAACCTCACAAACTCTGCTTAGACAGGACTACAGTCCCTTGGGAATGACGTAGTCAAGTTGATAACAGTGGAGAAAATATTGTAATACTTGTGTTGAGTATTATGGTAGTAGTGGGAGGGTGGTAACGAATTATTTTGGCACAAATTGCTTGTTTCAGTTCCTCGATTGGTGAAGACTTCTTTGGAGAAGGAATGTTTTCACTGGGAGAGAAACTCAAAATTCAGAAGACAATTAGAAAACGCTGAAGCTTTTATTCTCCAGCCAATACCAATACAGCTAACAACACTATATTCTGAGAACATTTTGCTAACATCTCATTAGGCTGTGAAAATGTTCTCTGAAACAAGGTTAGAGAAAACATTAAGGGAACATTACATTTTATAATTTTCCAATCATTATGGGAATGTCACCTTTAAATGTTCTCGAAACCATCTGAAACTCTAAGAAGCAACCATTAGATGAACATCCAGGGTTTCAGAAAAACTAAATCTGTACATAGTGTTTTGCATGCTAATGTTTGAGAACATTGTTAAAGTCGCCTTGACTTTAAACCGACGTTCTGTTAATGTTACTTGCTAATACTTTATTGCGAAATGTTCAGCCTTAGCAGTTTCTAGAAAGATTAAGATGTTTGTGTATTTGATGCTAAGCACTATTTTCTGTCAGTAAAGAAATGTGTTGGCTCACTTGATGTACAATCCGGGTCCTGAAGCAAAGCCAGTTGAGAACCAGTGTTCTAGACCACATTAGCTTTAGAGAAACCACTGGGCCATATTAGCTGGTCAGTTCGTAGTGTTTGACAGTGATCCATAGCATTCACGACCAGTACTTCCATCAAGGTAGTGTAGGATCTCTTTCAGCTACTGCTTTTCTGTGGTACTTCTGAACCTGCTGCTGTCTGCACCTTATTATAATACAGTGTCCGCCTGCTCTGTCTGCACTTTCATATTCATTTGACAAACTCCAATCACGACATGAAATGCACTTTATGTGAATAATAAATCGAAGTTCAATCAAAGAGTTCAACCCTGTGTGTCCATGCCGATTTTATTCTGTCAAATGTTGCTTTATGTGAAGATTCTGTCATTACATGCATTGTGAGATTCATTTATTTTAGTACAAACGAGTGGGACATGCTCAGAGTGATGACTTTATAATAATCACAGTTAATAACATGCGATAATGATATAAAATGTAGTCATTTAATTATATTAATTTTAAGTTTAATTTTAATGTATTACACCACAATTGCACATGTGTGTCTTCAGTTGTTTATTTATATATATAATATAATATATTTATACATTTTATTTAAGAAGTCATTTTAAAAAAGAAAAGATATAAACCCCAGTGTGCAGTAGGCTGTTTAATTGATTAACTGTTATGTGATGAATGGAGGCCAAATTACTCAAAAGTAAATAATTAAATGTTGAAATATATAGATAAATCATTAAATACATAATTAAAAAAAACAAAAACATTATTTATTTATTTTATTCATTTATTTATTTATTTAGTCATACATTTCATTTAATTCTTTCTGCATTTATTGATTAATTAATGTATTTATTTTGAAAGAAGGGAAGTAAATGTTTTTAGTGTTTATAATATTAGGACTATAGGTTTCTTAAAATTAATTTAATTGATTTGTAATCAGTTATTTTTGCTAAATAATAAATAATTATTCATAATTAAATTAATTAATAAATTAATGAATGAAGAAATAAATGCAGAAATAAACGAATAATTATAATGAATAATTCATTTATTTATTTATACATTTTTTGTAATTAGCTTATGAATATAGTAAAGGGGTATTTTCAAAAAACATAATTTATGAATAAAACATAACTCCAATATACCGTTACAGTAATGTCAATGGTCCGAACATTAACAAAGTTTTTTTTAAATACAGAAAGCATTTTAAAATTGTTAAAACCCTCAGAAGTGTTTACGGTGGGAGAATTAGCATTTATATATGTGAATATAAACTAAATTGTTAGAAAGGGACTCAATAGACCGCTGAATAATTGCGTCACATGGTGCGCTGCATGACATCATCTCCGTGCGCCGTGGAGTTCAATGAAAGTTGAGTGAATGTTGTGATTGTGGATATAGTTATGAGTGCCGTTCACCGGGCGTTAAAGAAACACTTCGGATTCGACACGTTTCGATCTCAACAGCAGGAAGATGCCGTGAAAGCAGTGCTAAAGGGTGATGAAGACACATTCACACGGGTCTGCTGTGGAGCCAAATTCCAGGAGTTAGCTCAATGCTAGTGCAGCATAACATGGTCAAAAAAGTCAGAGATAATGACAGTGTGTATGTTTACACGTTGTGGGTGGTCTGGGGAACAAATGTCCCCCAGAGTCATAGTAAAACCTGACATTTTTGACACGAGATGAACAAAATAAAAGAAAATATGAAATGATGTTCATCTGAAATTGTAACAATGCAAACATGTATTCTGTAAGGGTAAGGTTGGGTTATAGAAAAACTGCTTGGTCAGTATAAATGTATTAGAAGTCTATGGAAAGTCCCTATAATTCACGGAAACAAACGTGTGTGTGCTCTCAGGGGACAGGGATGTGTTTGTCCTCATGCCCACTGGAGCGGGGAAGTCTCTGTGCTATCAGCTGCCTGCTCTTCTGGCCAGCGGCATCACTCTGGTCATCTCGCCTCTGATCGCACTCATCCAGGTGAAGCCCACCCACAGTACAGACGTCTTATTATCACGGATCAGCTGTAGCCTGTGAGCAGGTCACTGGTTGATATCTAACCATGGCTGCGCCAGAGATGAATTGATTTATTGGCCAAACACTAATATGACATTTAGTCATTTTGCAGATGCTTTTAAGTAGATTGTAATCATGGTGTTTAGAGCAGAATGAGGATAAATCACAGCTAATGCATAAAGAAAAAAATGTAAACATAAGAAGCACATGGGCATCCTCACATTGAGGCATTATTTTAAGTAACTACACAGATTTCTCTGATATCCAGTTCTCCTGTGATGAGTAATGCATATAATTTTTGACTGTTGTGTGGTTCGTAAGGAAATGCTCTTTGTTTTCACTTCTGCAGGATCAAGTGGAGCACCTGAAAGCTCTGAATGTTCCCGCGCGGTCCATCAACTCCAAACTTCCCTCAGCCGAGCGGCGACAGATCCTGGCGGATCTGGAGAGCGATAGTCCTCGGCTCAAGCTGCTCTACATCACTCCAGAAATGGTGGCGTCCCCGTCCTTCCAGCCCTGCCTGAGCTCTCTGTGTGCGCGGGGTCTGCTGGCGTACCTGGCTGTGGATGAGGCTCACTGCGTCTCTCAGTGGGGTCATGACTTCAGACCGGACTACCTGAAGCTCGGGGACCTGCGCTCCCGGCTGCGGGGGGTTCCCTGCGTGGCGCTGACGGCCACAGCACCCAGGAGAGTGCAGGAAGACATCGAGCACTCGCTGAAGCTGCGCTCGCCACTTGTCTTTGCCACACCTGTGTTCCGTAAAAACTTGAAATACGACGTGATATTCCGGGATCTGTTGCCTGATCCTTATGTGCACTTGCTTGCCTTCGCCAAAGAGGTTCTGGGTGGAAATACAGCTGGAAAGGTCAGTCACTGGCTAATTCTTTCACTATTTATTTACTCGTCGTCATGTTGTTCTTGAACCTCATGTGCTGGGAAAAAAACTAAGGCTACAAATCTATTGTATCTATGTTTGCGTAGGATATTTTTAATATGCAATTTTTTTTTTTTTAATATTCGGTTGTTGGTATATTTTTAATTTCTGAATTCTAATTAATCATTAATTATGCTATTTTTAATTTTAATAATAATTATGCGGGGGTTTCAGGCGTTCAGTCCAAAATTTACTAGAAATGTCCAGAATATTTAAATAAAATCCCTTAATTGTGTTGAAGGTGTATAAATAATATACAATTATAATAAATGATAAATAATATGTTTACATATAATATACTATATAATATATAATACACACACATGCATGTATTTATTTTGAAGATATTGACATGTCTATATGTATATTAATAAATAAATAAATAAATATATACCTGGCTATATATATATATAATGTTTTTTTAATATATACATCCGTGTGTGTATTTATATACGTAATAAATGCACACAGTAAACATACACACACATCTTTTGTAAACAAAAACTTTTATTTTGTATTTGACAGCACTAAAAACAATAGATGAAATATAAAATGACCCCCCCCCCCCAAAAAAAAATAAATAAATAAATAAATAAATATATAATAAATAAATAAATATTGGCCAAAAATGTAAAAAATAAAAAAAATTAAAAAAAGTGAATAAATAAAAAATAAGATACATTTCAAGTATTGAACTGTTCAATACGTTAAAGGTAATAGAAATGTAAAAAGGGGGAAAAAAGGAAAAATCAGTTAAACGTAAACTACTATTGAACAGAAAACTGAAAATATCAAATGAAAGCTTGAGTCAATAATAGCACATAGTTAGCATGATAATAGTTGAAAACATGATTTCTTTCTTTTAATGGGCATCTTTATTTATCAATTTGTCAGTAAATGAGGCTGTGTTGTTTTAAATAAGGTTAATTTAAATGAATGTTTGTTTGGCAGGGCTGTGGGATTGTTTACTGTCGCACCAGAGAGAGTTGTGAGGAAGTGGCACATAAGCTGACTAAATTGGGAATCGCAGCCAAGCCCTACCATGCAGGTGATCCCTCGCTGCTTCCCTTTCACATTGTCGGGAAGGTTGTGTCATTGAGTGTAATGTTGTTAATGGACAGATCGTTCTGGTTAATGTTTCATCTCTGTGCAGGGCTGAAGGTGAGCGATCGCACGGAGAGTCAGGCTGATTGGATGGCCGATAAAGTGCCTGTTATTGTGGCCACCATCAGTTTTGGTATGGGAGTGGACAAGGCCAATGTCAGGTCAGTCTCAAATACACTACAGTTAATATTTTCAAAATATGTACTGTTTGTGTGTGTGTATATATATATATGCTTAATACATATACACAGCACACACACATTTATTATATAAACAAAAAAACTTTATTTTGGATGCGAGTAATGGTTGCCCAGCACTAGATAATAGTAATTAAAAATTAATTTGAAAAAAATAAAAAATAATGAGAAAAAAAAAAGTTAATAACTTGCATCCTTTTTAACTGATACTCTCATAGTCACACAAAATGAGCGCAGGCTAATAGTTTAAAATGGTGCTAAAAAAAGGTGTTCGACTGCGTTCACCACAAAGATTTGTGTCTCTTTATAATTACAGTATATACACATGAACTGGTACTGAATCGAGATCGGAATCCACGGTCTGTTTTCAGGTTTGTCGTTCACTGGAATCTGGCCAAGTCTTTGGCCAGTTATTATCAGGAGTCGGGACGAGCTGGACGTGACGGACTGCCGTCGTCCTGCAGGATATACTACTCACCCAAAGACAGAGACCAGCTCAACTTCCTCATCCGCAAAGAAATCGGCCGCAAACAGGTTGGGAACGACGTCCATTCCCGATAACTTTGATTAGTTTAAACTGCGTCTGATGTACTGTGTGTTTGGATCTCAGGAGAAGCGGGGATCAGAGAAAGAGCAGGATAAAGCACCCATCCTGGACTTTGAGGCGATGGTCGCTTTTTGTGAACAAGAAGGGTGAGCTCAAACACAGACACTTTAACTTCTGGGTTTAGGGTGTAATAAATGTTTAATAAAACAGAATAGAGTTTTAAATGCATGAATACCGCACAAATACATTTGATCATTTCCGTTTTATTTCAGCAAGATTCAGCTCCATTTTTCTCCACACTATAGAGAATAACGGTAACACTTTACGATAAGGTTCGTTACGTAACTACATTTGTTCAAATGGACTGAGATTTACCAATATTTTTACACAATTTATGAATCTTTCGCTGATGCATTATTAAAATCACAAGACGTGCTTGTTAACATTCGGTGTTAATTTCGTTGACGAATCATTTTCGTCATAATATCCGTCAACGATATTTGTTTCACCGACGAAAACGAGGCGATAACGAATAAAAATAAGTTGAGATGATAAAAACTATGACGAAAATCCATCGACGTTTTCGTCAACGAATAAAATCGAGAGGGAAATGTTACGGAGGGACGATTGGGAAGAGATGATTTCGGAACGAATGCGAGTGCATTCACGTGTATTCGATTTAAAGGGACCGCAGCCTAATTTAGTTGCCATCGTCAAAGTCATGTTAATTAAGCAACAAAAGTAAAATCACTCAATGCCCCTGACTGAATCACGTAGTTCTAAAGATTCATAGAAATGTATTCATATAAAAAAATTCTGCTTGAAAGAATGAATAATATGGTAAACAATAAAGAATGCATAACTAGCCTGTATAACCATTGTTATGTTATTGAAAAGCAGACCATGTTTTTGACCTTAATGAGAACTGGTTATATTTAATTTTACAATAATGGCATGTTGTGTGTCACCACAACATTTTAGAGAAATGCTTAATAAATGAATTACACTGTAACTAAAGCCGTTTGATTTTAGCCGACTAAATGTACTGTCGATTTATTTACTGTCGACTAAAACAATTCAGATGACTAAATGTCATATTAGTCGAAAATGAACACCGTTAACATTAATGCACTCTGAATGAACATGACCCAACCGTGAGTGACTGTTTTCATTAATGAACATTAACAAAGGTGAATAATACTGTAACAAAAGTGTTGATACGTGAACTACTTTTAACAAATGACACCTTATTGTGAAGTGTTACCAGCATAACTTCAATTCAACATGATAATTATACAATATTACACTATTGATCAAAAGTTATAGTCGAAAAGTCTCTTATGCTGCATAGATTTTAATAAAAAAAACAGCGAGAAAAGCGAGAATATTGACAAGTATTAGAAAAACTGTATATTTTAAAATAGAATGTATTCCTGTGACGGAAAGCTGAATTCTCAGCATCGTTACTGCGGTCCTCAATGTGACATGATCCTTCTAATGCGCTGAAGAAGCATGTATTAATACTATTATAAATGCTTGTGCTGCTTAATATTTCTGTGCACACGGTGATAACGTTTTCTTGGATGAACCCTCATCTCTGCAGCTGTGTGAACGAACACCAGAGGGCAGTATTCGGCACTGGCTTCATAGTGGTTGCATTCCCGTGGAGAATGTAGGGTTTATTCGTGACGTTCGTAATTAAGGGGAGCGTTTTTTTTTTTTTTTTCTCAGCCATTTAAAACTCTTATGTTTTGCTTCCCGACTGTCGCTGACGAGTGCCGTTTTCATTCAGCGTTTCAGTGTGTGTCACTTTCACTGTAATATGTGATGTCACAACAGTCACGCTCCACACCCAATTTAATTTTAGCCCGTTGCGGTCAGCTCCTATCTTCCTCTTTATCGTGGAGCCCGTGTTTCAGACGGCCGAGACTCTGTTTTTGGTCCCTGCCGCACAGCAGCCGCAGCGGCCGTAAACGCATCCGGTCACGATCAGAGCGATGAATGTGACTGCAGGAAGAACGAAGCGTGGAGTTAGTCAGGTGTTTCAATACAACTCACTAAACTAACTTAAAGAGAGAGTTCACCCAAACCTGAAAAATCTGTCCTTGATTACTAACCCTCGACCTGTAAGACCTCCGTTCATCTTCAGAACACAAAATAAGATCTCTGACCCTCCATAGATAGGATCCTAACGTGATCGAGGCCCAGAAATCTAACGCTAACGTTCAGAACTCAAGACATCCTTTTACAGTCCAGAAAGTGTCTGGAAATCCTTGGCTTTGTTGCATTAGAAACCTGAAACTTTAACATACGTCCTCCCACATTTACAGTCAACTGCTTGTTAGAGTTTTTAATGTCGGTTCATGTGCCGTACCCTCACTAAAATAGCAAGCTAAGTATGGACGTGCCCTCGGTGGAAGCCTTTAATCGCAGCAGAAGCTCTCGTGTTCAAATAAAAGCTCTTCCAAAATTACAGCAGATGCGGTCACAGTGCAGGGATGTAATGATAGGGGCGCTTACTGAAGAACAGCAGGATGATGAGAAACGCCGTCTGCGTGAGCGGGTGGGCTTGAGGAAGAGCCTGCAGTTTGGTCCAGACGTTCTGGAGGATCCCCATTATTTCCTTTGAAGCGCTCATTCTGACTGTGAACACCAACAGAGAAGAGTGACTGTTTTAACAGTCCAGAAAGACTTTAGGATGATTATTGATTGTGTAAGTGAAGTGAAACGGTGCATGTGGCAGTGCTTCTCAGACGGGCTTAAAGTGATTTAAAATGAGACGCAACAAGTTTTAAAATAAGCTTAAAAAAAGTCAATGGATATTTCTTATTTACATTTCTCTCTGCCTCGGCAACATTTGTTTTATTTTTTGAAGAAGAAGAACCTGGATTTCTGTGATCTGGATTCTTAATGAAGCTAAATTTTAGATTCCTGAACTTGAAAAAGTTGTTAAAGTAATATAAAATGTCAAGCTTCAAGATGTTTTGACGTCTCAGGCGGTGTTTATTTACACGGAAAAAACACTTGTTAATGTTTGCAATGTTTTGGTATTTAAATGTATGTAAATGTTATTCTTTCTTGTGACGCAAAGCTGAATTTTCGGTCTTTAGTGTCACTGTTACAATGAATGTATTTCTGTGTTATGTCTTCAGACAAGTTAACTTGGCACTTTCTCTGTTTATCTTTTTACCTCTTATAAAGATGGCCGAGGGGTCATTTACACAAAACACATTTTTCCTTTCCAGTGAACTACTTCTCTATTGTTTTCTGTTTCGGAAGTGCATGACCATTACGCTCGCGTCTCACATCCTTCGCAGCGCCTCGCTCATGAGCGTCGTGTTTTTATGAAACAGTGGACCAATCAGAAGAAGTATTGCGAGCTTCTGTTTGCAGTTTAATTCGATTGCAAGATGACACGCACAAAAACATATTTTTTCATGTTTTTAGATGCCAAGACGTGTTCTGTGTGAATGGCTCCTAATAAAGGAAACATTGCTTTGTATACAGGCTTTCCAGGGAAAGCGCTAGGCCTACGTTCTGCTGTTCCAGAAGCGCCCCCTGCTGGCGGAGAAGGAATTAGCATTTTTACTTAGCCCGTCTGATGTTTTCGTTTAGATCAGTGTGAAAATAGACTCATATTTTTGCGCAGCACGAATGTGTAAATGCAGCGCATTCAAAAAATCCTACAGATAAAACCAAAGAGCTGTTTTAGTTTAGCGCTTCGTTGTTGTGATATATTATACTAGTGTTAGTAGATTCGCGGTTCACAAATGCCTCATTTAACTATATATGCATTTAAGAATGACGTTTAATTGGGCTTTCTGTGTATGTATGTCAGTATATGTGCTGACAGTTATTCAATGTAATGGTATTTTAGCACTGAGTTCATGCACAATGTTTCCTGTGAGGAAGCCCTGTCTTTTCTTCCGTTTCACTGTTGAGTTCACTGAATGCGAAATGGTCTTTCGAGCAACTAGAATAGAGAAAAAAACCTGCTAGTTGAGCTTGTCATTAAATTTCTGCTGTGGTGGGTGTTTCCAACAGGATAGACGCCTATGGGTGTGCCTTCAAATGTAAACTTAACCCTCCCTGCTGATGAAAGATTCATTACTGACTGACTGTGTAAAGATTTCCTTCTTAAAATGAGTTTCCAATGTACTGGATCTCAGCCTGTATTTCTGTCTGATCTCTTTATACCATCACTTAAAGTTCAGTTTAGTTGTAACTAAAACAACAAGCCCCGCCCCACGACTGACAAAAATAACAGTGCTCTCGCGAGCAGGGAGAGAGGATCGCGCGCGAGTGCTTGAATTGCGCACGGATGACATATCGAGCGCGCGGACCCATTTCTTCACAGGTACATCTGTTTTCCTCTCGTGGAAATGATTTACCGCGCTCGCCAGCATCAGTGGTGCGCTCGCTTATTAATGGCATAGATTTGCCGCCATAGATGAAGTGTATTGGTGCCGTCGATATACATAGAGAGCATATTTAAATGCAAGTAAAACGTCTGCTTTTAATGTCCTGAATAACTTTTGAGTGAATAAAATGTTAAAATATGTCTGAAATAATCTTAATTTAGCATACCATATATAATTATGTGAAAATATACTTATATAATTCTAACCTGTAGGCTACTTATTAAGATGTACAGACGAATAAGATATTTGAATGCAGTTAACGCACTGGCCCCGCCCCCAGGAGTGAGCGTAACCGTACACTTAATTCTTAGCTGCTGACAAATATAATGCAGGGTCACAACTTCATTAGCGCTATATTTTAAACAGAATATTGCCTAAAGCCCCAGCTGAGTTGTTGTGCGTCTCCAAGCAGCAAGCGGCGTTTAGTTTCTGAATGAAGCCGCGTTTTGAGCGAACTGTCGTCAGTCAGTGATTCAAAAGCGCGTTCATGGAGTGAGCCGTTTACCCAGGTCCTGAATGAATCCGCTGCTCGAACGAGTCGAATGAATGACTCGCAAAGACATTTTAGTTTCTTATTTAGAGTGTCATTTCGGTAAAAGAAAATAACATGTATTAATAGTTCACCCCAAAATTAAAATTCTGCCGTCATTTACTCACCCTCATTCCCGTATGACTTTCTTCTTCGTAACATAAAATAAGTAATTTTGAAGACAGTTGGTAACAAAGCTGTTTTAGTAACCAGTGACTTTATAAATACTGAGGTGTTTCTAAAACGATCTTCCTTTATGTTTCATAGTTTATGTTAGGCTGTTGTATCCTAAACGTTTCATTCATTTTATGTTGAGTCATATATATAATTTTTTCTTTTTTTTTTAAGCTACTATTTAATGTCTGTTTTACACCTTTGTCGTTTAACACAGTTACAGCTTTTGTCTTTTGTAAGCCTTGGTAAAATCGGTCATTATTTTTTGCTCAGAAATACGAAACGTGACACCTTCTAATCTATGGAAGAAAAAATAATAATATTAATAATAACAATACTGCATTAATGTTCATGAACGTACGCGGCGCAGGTTTTTTGTATGTTTATATTAATTTGCGAGTGGTCTTGCGTGTGAAGCACTCTGCTTTTGGAGAACTTCCTGCCAGGGCTCGATTTAAATATCGCAGCTTTATTAAACTTGCGTCCTCTTTAACCCGTCAGAAGTGAGCGTCAACCCAGCCGGTCGCTGTGACTCACGAAACATAGCTGTGCATAGTGCTGCCTGATTAGCCTTGTCTTTCAGATAATCAGACTCCGCATGCGTGCACTTTTAGATTATACAGTTTGGTTTAAGCCTTCGTTGGAAAAGTGGACATATGCTAAAGACATTGTCATATCCACGAATAAAGGCATTGAAGCACTGAGCAAAGCCGCGTGCAAAGAATTCACATTTGACTGGTGTGAAAAACACAAATTTGGCAGGAAAACTTGTGAATGTGGGTTTGACAGTCACTTCTTACACACAGAGACTTGCGTGCCTCTAAATTATGCACATTTGGTTGTGCATGTGAAATGTGTATTTTGTGAATGTTAATTAGGTTTTGGGAATGAATTTAGCCCGATATCAGACATTTTTGTGCATCCATATGGCAGTGCGCGGTTATATTACTGCAGTGTTTTCATACACGTTGTTACCAATGTACCAATGAAGTTATCTCTGTTTGCATCACTTTTTTTTGTGAGCTGCTAATTTTCCCCTCCCATTCCTGCTTTGTAAACATCTCTCATGCGCGTTTAAGTTGTAAACGTTCTGCTGACCAAGTCATTATTTCAGGCTCACGAGCGCGCAGTTATTCAAGTACATACACACACATACAGACAGTCCTGTGTTTCTGCTCTTACCTTAGCTTCCAGTCGTGCCCCTGTAACACTCCTCACATGAACTTGTGTAAAGTTTTGAGCGCTCTGTCCCGTCACACAGCTGTTGTGAGCTGCTGAGTGTCTGGTCGCTGTGCAGTCATGCTGTGTTTAGCTCTCGGGGTTTGAGATTTCCAGTGTGACGAGTCTTTAGGGATGGGTTCCTACAACACCAGAGCCACACGTTCTGTCTGGATCTCTCTCTCTCTCTCTCTCTCTCTGTGTTTACCACGTCCATCCCCACCCCCTTTTTTGTCTGGCTTCGTCTTTTCTCCTCCCCTCAGATCACTGTGGAAACAGTTTTTTTCTTCTCCTTTTGTCAAACAAAGTCCGGAGGTCCTTTTGAAAGTGTCTGTTTTGTGTTATAATACTTGTGTTTCTGTGTGTATGTCTGTGTAATGGATTTTAAAAACAAATTTCTGGCCCTAAAAGTACTTTTTAGTATATATATATATATATATATATATATAGTGTGTGTGTATATACATATGCACACACTCACACGCATATATATA